>JAPDEO010000048.1:0-281294 GCA_027569155.1 Aspergillus haitiensis
TTTTTTTTTTTTTTTTTTTTTTTTTTTTTTTTTTTTTTTTTTTTTAAATTTTTTAAATTTATTTTTTTTTTTTATCATTTTAATTTTTTTTTTTTTTTTTTTTTGCTTTTTTTTTTTTTTTTTTTTTTTTTTTTTTTTTTTTTTTTTTTTTTTTTTCACTTCAACATGTACTATATTACTCTGGATTCTTTTTATCTTTATTTTTCTTTGGAACTTGGAATTATTTTGGAATTTTTTGGATGGGTTGGGCTATCAGGCGCTTCATTTTTACCAACTACTGGGCAAAATACACGACATCATTGCTTTTGGTTCATTATATAGATGATGAATATCATGATCTCTATTTCTTTTTCTATTATTTTTTTTCCCCATCATTCCATTTGTATCATCCAATATGTCACGTCAGCAGTGTACTAGATCGTATTTGGGAATCAACCTTGCGCATTATGAAGTCCAAGTGAGCGAGTGAATTTACCAATTAATCGACTCTTCAAGGATCTCCACCTCCCCATCACCAGCTAGCGGCCGAATATATCTCACCTTCGCAGCCCGCCCTTCACAATACATACTCGAAAGTGCGATTATCCGTGCCGACTCGGGAACATCTAGCGGAGAATAGTGGCAATAATAAGGCGTGCCTTCTCTGTTCCCACCAGCTACAATACCTGCAGCATCCTCCTCGATCTCGACGATGCGCGCGGCTACACGGGCAGAAACGCGCGAGTCCCAGATACCCTCGCGACGATTACAAACCGCAAGGAGTTCAATCGCGCGGTGACGGATGATTGAGTGGCGAGAACGGGTGGCGCAGACCCATAGAGGGGGGATGATCCCCGGTGGGACGCAGAATGTGGGGTGGGGTGGTTTCATAGGGTTTGGGATGGTTGGAGCTTGATTGTTGTGCTCGTTTAGAATTGCATTTATTGGTTGCTGAAATGAAGGTTTCTCTGTCCAAGAGGCAGCGGCAGAGAATGGGGGTATAGTGGGAGTGATGATTGTTGGTGTTTGGTCCAGGATTTTCTCGACTAGCGTTATGATAGCGAGGAAGTCCCCGGTGTAATCATCCCAGTGCAATTGCGACTGTACGGGAGAGGATGAGGAGGGCCATCCGGCTTGGATAAAAAGATCTAGGAAAAGACGCCAAAGTTTCATTCTCAGGATCGTGTCTTGTTCTTCTCTCGGGGTTCGGAGCGTTCTTGTTTCTGTGTTATTGTTACTGTTATTGTTGTTGCTGTAGCTCATATGGTTGGCGGTGGTTGTTACTGGCTGTTCTAGATACTTGTAGAATGCGAAGGACCACGTAGAAAGATCTGCTTTTATCTCTACGTACTGGAGTCGAAGTTGGGCTTCCATGTCTTGACGGTCTGGGTGGTTCTCTGCAAGGTGCTCTGCACTGGCTAAGAGTCGCAGGAAGCGATTATATAGAAGCTCAAATCTGCGCTGAACCTCCTCGATGGTGTTCGGGTGGAAATTAGCCCAATCCGTTATCTGCGGACTCTGAACCAGCCTGAAGTCCACAGGGAAGGCATCCCCGCCGTCAATCTCTAGGAGCTGGTTTTCTAGTGCTGCAAAAAGCGCCTGGGTTATATCCTGGGGTAGGTAGGTGATCTGCCTCCTGGTCTGCCGCCGCCGCCGCTGTTGCTGTTGCTGTTGCTGCTGTAAAATTTTGAGACCTGAAGTAATGTGTCTGATAGCCGCGTTGAACTGGCCTTGAAGACATTCAAAGCAGAAAAACAGGAGACAAGCAATCAGAACTACGTCCAGAGCTTCGTCAGTGTTCGGATTGAATAGACTGGTTAACGCCCGGTTGATGGCCGCACTATAATTTTGCAGAGCATACTGAACCCCCTGGCTTCGGAGCTGGCCCTGCGAACTACGATCATCATCCGGACTTGTCGATATATAAGCTCTATGCAGGGACCCAACGGCCAGTGCTGCCAGACGAATGGTGGGATTATGATCCATGGCCTGCCGCAAGTAGAGACTGATGTCTGTACCAAAGCAGGCGGCCGTCTGGATGTGAAAGAATTCGATGGCCTGGTATTCCTGTGGGCTGTAGGCTTGACCAATGCCGGGTGTGACGAATAGTCGGATAGGACGAGTTACGCCTGGACAATGCTGGATGAATCGGATGGGGGGGGTTGCTCCTCCTTCTCCTCCTCTTCCTCCATTCACAGAGGAAAAGAATTCACATTTTCGACCGGTCGATTGGCATTTTTGACACACCGGTCGAGTCTCATCACATTTAACTCGTCGAATCCTGATTATGTACATATGAGTATCAGTCTATCAGTATCCACATCCAATTCCATGCGCTAGTAAATTACTGGTCATCATTTCTAAGGGACTTGGAAATGAATTTTATATATCATTGTATGTATGTATGTATGTATGCATATCACTGACCGGCAGGTAAGACATCCAGTTCTTGATCGGGGTTTCAGGGGCATTGGATTTCCCTCTGGGGTTAGCTTTTGTTCACCCATTGTATGACCACTCCTAAAGGATCATGTATACTCTTCTCTGAAGAAAAAATCAATAATAAAAAAAATTAAAAAAAAATCAATCAATAAATAAAGGGAAAGAAGATCATAAAAACTGGATTCCGAAGGACAAATAAATGCCCACCGCCACCCTCCACAGATGCCTAATGAGGTCGACGGAGTGAGATACCTCCTGCGTTCCTGACTGCGGCTGAGCTTCGTAGGCTGACGAGCTAACGATTAAACTAACCACGTAGCTGAATAGTCAACTAATTAAAAGAGGGAAGGATACTAGAGCCGTACCTTGTTCTTAAGTTAATCAGTTAAAAATAAAAAGTTTTCAGCTCTCTTCCTCTAGCTTGCCCCTCTAATCTCTTGTTGATAGGTTGGAGGTGGCCATTTATATTAAAGGTAATCTACCCTACCAGTTAGCTTTCTTTCCAGTCAAACAATTAATAACTATTTAATCTACTAGAATGTCAGATATAATTTCATTCACGCTTCAAAGGTGCCCTGCAGGCCTTTCCTACTATATCTTAGTCCTCTCTTCTTCACAATTACGATGTAGTCTCCAACCAGGTCGTGGAGAGACTTGACATCCATACATTGATTGCATGGAATAATCTAGATCTTCCCATCCACACTCATTCAGTGAGACATGGTTGAATACTTCTCTCATTTGACTTTTTCAAATGACACTCTCTGTGAGGATTATGTCGTTAAACAAGCTTTTTAAGGGCGTTTTGCCTTGCATACGGAAAGAAAGAAACGTGCCCAACTGTGACAGTTTATATGCCAGATGAAAGATAACAAGAATAAGAGCAACAAGAAGAGGAATACTACTGGATACACAGGAAATTAATCATGCTACCTAAGATTTATAGTTAGAAGAAAAGGTGGAGCCTAAATGCCTAGGCAAAGAGCCCCCAATCTTCAAGCAACGGGTTTAGTCTACAACTGGTAAGCGTTAACGAAGCAACCACTCATCAAGCATCATCCAAGCCATGAACCAACAACGAGAATGCGGCTTATACTTGTTGATGTTGAGAAGAATCCAGGAACCGGCAAGCTAAGAGTACGACGTAGGGATGAAGGATGGTGGAAAATGGTATAAAAGGCGAGTCTTGCGCTCATCAACATCCATCAACACCATTCAAATTCATTCTTTCCCATCATCTCCTCATTTCCCCATCCCATTCACACATATATACTAAACACAATGTTATTCAAATCCGTAATCCATCCTCTTCAAATCCTGTCACTTTTCCAATGCTGCATCTCCGCCAAGGCAACCTCTCACCTCAATCTCGTCCGCCAGAGAGACTCCAGTGTGAGGCTCGACCGCCGCCATACCAGCGCTGTAGCTGATTTAACTCAAGATGACGTGTGTGCCCCTCCCCACCCTTTTTTTCTTTTTTTTTTTTTTTTTTTTTTTTGGGTGGTGACAGAGATCTGGTGGGGGAGAGTCCGAGATATCATGACACCAAACTGACAGTTTCTCGTGCATAAACAGGGCTTCTGGTTCGCCAACTTTAACATTGGGGACTCGAGGAATTTATCCCTGCTCATTGACACCGGCTCTTCTGATATAATCATCAACCCAGGCCACTATCAGAAAAGTAGCGCCGGCCAAGAGCTCCATAATTCATTCAACAACTCCTATGGGACCACGAATAGTGATGGTTCGGGCTCAGGTTCTGTAAGTTTATGTCTTTCTCACTTCTATTTTTATACACCCTCCTTTCTAATTCAAGTAAAAGGTCTCTGGCCCTCTCTATCGAGACGCCGTAACCTATGCCGGCCTAACAATAATTCAAACTATTGGCATCGTTGACCAATCCCTGGTCCCCCACGACGGTCTCGCCGGCTTCGCGGGGACTGAGGTCGCCCAATTCCCGGCCAATGCCTCTTCTCTCCCCTTTTTCCATGCTCTCTGCCAGCGGGCATCCCTTCCCGAATGCCGCTTCGGTCTGGTTCTCGGCAAAGAGACAGGCACCCAGGTCCTGGGCGCATTAGACACCTCCCTCTTTGACGGCGACCTCACCACAGTAAATATCATCCAGGAATGGGCAGCTTACGGTGACTTGGCTGTAAATGGGCAGATTATTGCAAAGGATTTGCCCATTGAGTTAGATAGTGGGACAGCAACAATTGTTGGGTGAGATTATATAATTCTTCTCTCTCCAGGCCTATAAACAAACACCTTCTCATGACAAAATACTTAGTCCAATCGATCAAGTTCTCACCCTTTTCAAAATGACAAATATCACTTCAGTTACTACTATCTCCCCCACCACCGGAGAAACAACTATCACAGGCTACTTCCCCTGTGACCAACCTCCAGCGGCGGGTTTCAGCTTCCCCTCTCAGTCAGATATTAAGAAATCAAAGTCAAACAACTCATCTCGGATCTTTAACCTGTCCTCCGAAAGCTGGATTTTTGCGGATAACGGCAACAATAATTGCACCGCGGTAGTTTCAGGATACGATTATGCGGCAGTCCCCGGCCTTTGGGTAGTTGGACAGCGTGAGTTATTTTGCCCACTCTCATGATTATCTTACCCAAAGTCCCCCCCTCCCTTCCCTCCATCTTCCCGTGAAAGAAAGAAGAAAAGCCTCATATAAATGCCTAGCTAACATATCAATTTTGTCTGCAATTAGCATTCTTTCAGGGTCTGTATATCGACCATAACGTGGATGCTGGAACAGTTGGCCTTGCATACCAAAAGAGCAACAACAAGACAACAGTGAATAGTAGCCACTCTGTTCCAGAGAACCGTGCAGCAGTATTGCCAGGAGGGAATACTTGGCTGTGCTTTGGCTTGGTAAGTAGCATTATCACATCCGCTTTGTTGTGAGACCTCTTTACATGTACAATCCTTCTTAGCCCTATTATATAGACCATGTTGATGAATAGAGGACTATAACTTAGATCTCTGCTCTTCTCTTTATCAACCTTTTTTTTTTGTACTTACTCCAACCAAGCTTCTAATTAAAAAGATTTATATAAAGATATCAAAAGCAGTAGGTAATTAACCAGGCAGCAATAAAACGACTAACTTAATGCCAGCTCTGCCCGCCCCCCCCCCCCCCCCCCCACCAAGGTCTCCTCCATCTTCCAGACGGAGTGTTATCAGCATTACAAATCCAAGAGACCCAAAGGCTGGGTACAATCTATAACTGTTGGGCGCGCGCTAGGTCCATAGAAATGAACCTTCCTATCGTAGATAATCTAGACGGGGTTAAAGTTCAGGCTCGCTAACTGGGGAAACCGAGAGTCGTGGTCGAGGAGTCGCATTCTGGTCAGGGTTGGACGAGTAATGATTACCTCTCATGCAAATAGCCCCCTGCCACGCCCTAAGTTTCATAAGAGGCAACTCGACTTGATATCATAGCTCTATTTACGCCCAGAGCAAGGACATAGTGACCTCTATTTTAGATCAATCTTACAATTTCTAAATCTCCAGAACCGATAACTTCTCAAATGTCCTGTGAGTTACAAACCAGCTCCCAGGGAAAACAATTTCAAAGCACGGTTGCAAGGGAAAACGAAAAACAAAAAAGACAGGGACCGATTTGTCCCACGTAAACCTGATCGCCCGAGAAAATTGCAACAAAAAAAAAAATAAGAAGGAAAAGATAGAAAAAGCAAGACGTGGCTAGAGGTAGCAACAGACACATCAAAAACCAAACAGGGACAAATCGCCTAAGAGAGTTCATCACAGCCTAGAAGTATTTCGCATACACTTTTTTTGACCCAATTCCCTCCAGGTAAAAATGAATACGATGTTATTACATGATCTGATCCTGCGTGATTCCACCGGTGGCATCACCGCCGTCCATCACATCGCCTTGGCCAGAACCAGGGGTCAAGTACTTGACGAACGTGATTCCGAGGGGACGACCACCATATTGGTATCCAGTGAATTTGGCTAGAAGTTGTTGTTAATTCAAGACCCAAAAAGACAAAATGGAGTTTTAATGGATGATCTGATCATACCAATTGCGGTCTCGGCGGTCTCAGCGTTGTCGAATTGAACGACACCCGTTCCCCGAGAACGACCGTTAGGCTCATACTGAATCTCAGCACGATCAACTTTTCCGATGGTCGAGAATAGGTCGACTAGATCTTCGTTGCATGTAGACCACGGCAGCTGTCAAACGTTAGGTTATTGGCCTGCTCATGTGTCAACTCTCATATTATTCTGGGTATACTCACATTCCGCACGTAAATGATAGCACTCTTTTCACCTCCAGAAGTGGCAAAATCCGTGAACGGGTTGGGAGGCACCGAAGCAGCACTCTCAAAGCCTGGGCCACCAGGTCCGGCAGGTCCAGGGCCAAACCCGCCACCATATCCGCCCCTGAAGCCACCTCCAAAGCCCCCACGGCCGCCGAAGCCTCCACGGCCACCAAAACCGCCGCGGCCAAAGCCACCACCGAAGCCACCACGGCCACCCATGCCCATTCCGGCGCCAGCAAATCGATCCTCTCGAACCTCCAGGGTACGACCTTGCCAGTCATACCCATTAAACTGTTGAATGGCGTTGCGGGCGTCATCGGGGGATTCAAAAGCAACTATTCCAGAGCCTTTGGGGCGGCCAGTAGCATCGGTGTGCACATCGGCGCGGATAACACCACCTTGTTGAGCTGTAAGAAAGATCACGGTCAACACTAGATTCGTTTCCTACCCTAGGGAAGATAGATTGCAGGAAACATCGCAGACTGGTTAGAGAAAGTTCTGATATCCTGGGCTTACCTGCTTGGCGGAAGAGATCCTTCAAATCTTGCCAGCCAACATTAAACGGAAGCTACAGCAAAAAATTTATCCGGTTAACATACCTCACCTCGATGTATATAGCATCGCATCTCAGTCAAAAGTGAGGAGGGAGATCTTAGCAGAACCTACATTTGACACATAGAGCTGTCTGCCACCAGCACCAGCACCAGGACCACCGCCGCCGCCGCCGCCGCCATAGCCGAATCCGCCGCGGCCACCGGCACCAAAATCTCCGCGAGTTGAACCACCCGTGAAGCGAGGCTCAGGTTCTCGGTCCTAGAAAGAATTGAGCGTTAGATTATACTTGTTGACATTCAGAGATAGTAGGGATATCATCAAGGCAGACGGTGGAGGAAATACCTCGCGAACGTAGACTAATCGCCCCATCAGGTTCTGGTTACTGAGAGTGCTGACAGCATTCTGTGCTTGCTCCCTGGTCGCGTATTCCACAATCCTGCATCTGGCCGTCAGAAGTGTCTTAAGAGATGAGAGTGTGAAATGGGGAAAGAGATACTCACCCGCATCCCTACAATGTTCCCGGACGGCCAGGCCCAGCCCGTCAACCCAAACAGTCCATGCAAAGCGAACCAACGGGGATGAGAAAGAAACCAAGAAACAGAAAAGGAAAAGAGAGAAAAAAAAAAAAAAAAACCAGTCACGCTACGCATTGGCGCCCACCTTCGACATTCCATTTGGAAGAAGCAAGACGTCGGCAAAGATAACTTCACCAGCTGTAAAAGATGACGCGGAAACACATTCCCCCCTCCAAAGTCAGCCACAAATTCCAATCCCACGAAGCTCATCGCACCCTCAACACGATATGACCCTGCTCACCCTGTCTCATAAAATCTTTAAGATGATGCCACTTGACATCGTAAGAAAGGTTCCCAACATAGACTCGGCGGTCTTGTTGGGAAGATTCGCGCACGGATTGCATCATTTGTTCTTTGGCGACTGCACGATCCTCAAAAGATCTTGGGGGAGGTGGGTAACTACCACGTCCACTGTATCCGGAACCTGAATGTCCTCCAGATGCGCCTTGAGCAGTACTCATAGGAGATCGGGAACGGCGATCGCTGCGACGGTAATCGTCACGACTCCGAGATCGACTGCGTGGCGAATACGAGCGACGGCTCCTTCGAGGGCTACGGGATCGACGACGGGGAGAGCGAGATCTCTCACGCTGCGCGTGGTTAGTCTCGAAGTCGCTGGGAGACATTGATGAAAAAAGGAGGGATAGTGGAGTATGGGCGCAAAAGAAAGAAAAGAATCAAAAAGAGAAGAGAAGAGAGAGGAGGAGGAAATGAAGGGGAAGAGAGAATTGAAAGGAG
Organism: Aspergillus haitiensis; assembly: GCA_027569155.1. Lineage (NCBI taxonomy): Eukaryota > Fungi > Ascomycota > Eurotiomycetes > Eurotiales > Aspergillaceae > Aspergillus > Aspergillus haitiensis. Next base: position 8,595 of record JAPDEO010000048.1, read on the forward strand.
ATGAAATGGTGTTATCAAAGGAATACAGGGTAAAAGGGCTAGGTGATCTGGAACCACGACACCCTTTTGCAGTGAAACCTTGAATGCACACGGAGATTCGGAGAAACTGCGGATCATGTGACTGCGTGGAGCTTAAATGGGCCAAAGTAGTAAAGTAGGTACCTCAGGACGACCCGAAGGAGCGAGAGAGGACCCGGTGGGTAGGGCGTTTCCGAACGGCCCTAGCGCGGAAGTTCCAGACTGTATTGTGACAGATCTCCGGGGAAAGTAGAAAAAAAAAAAAACCAGCCAGGATTAAAGGGATTGGAGAAGGAGAGTATATTGGTGCCAAGTACAAGATCTTAGATCCCAGTGCCCAGAGAGCAAAATATTATCCCCAATCATCCTCCGACTTTTGAGCCGTGGCCCAGACAAGACGTGAACAACAGCAATGTCTTATAGTTACTTCAGGAGAGGGAGAAACCAAGAACAAAAGCTCAGGTCAAAAACTAAGAGTTGAGAGTATTCAAGGGCAAGGAGAGGAAAAAGACGTTGAAGTAAAGGGCAATGGTTGATATAAGGAGAAAGAAAAAAAAAGGTGGGAAAGAGAATCGCAACTTACTTGATATGGTCGATAAACGTCGGCTGAAGTTCGCTTTAAGTGTAAGCCACAAGTCTAGTCACGTTCTAACACGAAAATGACAGGATAACAATGAATAAAGAATAGTATAACAGATGGAGAAAATAGATAGAAAAAATATACCACACACAGCACCGCGCACGAACACAAGGAGAGGAAGTGGAAGGGGATAGGAGAAGGGGCGAAGGAAGAGAAAAGGGAAAGAAACACGACAGAGGATAATAGCGGGGGAAGGGGGAGTTGGAACTAGGGAAAAAAGAAAACACAAGTTAAAGCTGTGTAGTTCAGCCTGTGTGTCTGACAGAGAGCTCGGAGAGGATGCACGCCACGGTGTGATTGGTGTTCCCGTAGGAATCCGAGATGCAGCGTCTCTCTCCGGCCGGCAGCCGGGTCGGTTTCAAGAGAAGAATGAGGGGAGGAGGAGAGCGGGGGGAGGTTGACTAGCTAGAACTAGGGACCGTAGTAGATAGGCTTTAAAACCTGCGTAGCGGCGGAGATGGAGTGTGGAAAGATAATAATGATAGGTTGAGGAATGCGTCCAGGAGGAAGTGGGGTGAGAGCTGATAGGGACGAAGTAGAGAGAAAGTTTCTTCTACCTCTTGGTGATAGGGGAACTGAGTATGCTTTGGGTAGAAGGGGAGGGGGGGAAAGGAAAGTGACAAGTCGGTGATGCAGAAGTGGATTGTGCAGTAGCAACAGTAGCCAAGACTAATGGGTGGAAAAGGTAAAAAAGAGGGGGAGAGTTTTGAAGGAATAAAATAATAGGGAAAATAAATAAAATAATAATAAGGAGCAGTAAGTGGTAGGCGGGGAGGAAATAAGGCTGGGGAATGGAGAACCAAGGTTGCAGAATCAGATCAAAGGTAAAAAAGGGTAGAACCAAATCAAATCAATGAAAGAGTAGCCAGGTACCCATTGATGATGATGGATGAATGGATGGAGGCAACTGTGTCCGTGACATGATGGTGATGATGACTGGGGATAGAGGTTGAACTGCTGCCAAAGCATACAAGGTAATAATAGGAATAAGATAATAATAATAATAATAAAAAGAAAAAAAAAAAAAAATAAGTTAAGTAAAATAAAATAAAATAAAATAAAATAAAACCACAGTACAGATTGCAACGACAAAAGCAAAGGGAAAGCAGATAGATTGGCTGAGGAGCACCCACCCATAATTATTATTATGCAGATTGTTTAGGTACCTTAGTGTTGACAGATAAATAGGTTAAGAATGAGAGAGTTGGAGGTAATTCTGTCAGGTTAAATTGAAAGAGGAAGGGTGAGGAGGGAAAGAGACAAGACGATGAAGATAGTTGATGGAGGAGGAAGATGATTGATGGGATGTAATTGTGATGGGATGGTCTGGATCCTTCCCGGCGTGGAAAGAAAGTCTGTTGTTTTTTGGGAGGGGAAGAGAGATTGATTATTTGAAGGAGAAGAGAGGGGGTCAAATCAAATCAAATTAAAAATATAGAAGAAAAAAAAAAAAAAACACCATCCAATTGGCGATAAGATCGAGAAAAACACGTCCAAATAATAATAAAAATAATAATAATAATTGATACGGAGTAATAATAATAATACTTCAGCAGTAACAAAAAATCAGGGGGAAAGAATATCTTTGATCACCAAAAAATAAAAAAAACCACAACAGTCAAAACCAAAACCTTTTGCCTTTCTTATTATCATTATCCACTTGGACTATTTTAATTTTAGTCTTTTTTTTTTTTATTTTCAGCTTTTCACAAGTTGAATCAGATCGACCAAAAATTCCAATCACATAGAAAAGACAACAATACCGACCACTCAAACCCCCTTCTCTCTTTCTTTGATTGATTCAATATTATTCTCCCCTCGGATTTTCAAGATATTTAGTGTCATGAGTTCAATTGATCTAAATCTTCTTTTACGACAAGAGATGAAAGAGGTTCAATCAGATCAGGTTCTCCAGAGTTAAGTATCTACCTGAAGGGACTATGAAGGTAAAATTGTTTTAAGATACCACTAGTCATTATCTATGTAGACATAATATGCAAAACGCCCTGATTTGGTGTGAAATATGCAGGGTTTCCTCCTTGGACGCAACCATCTATTGTATACTCTCATCACCCTCTCATTCCCTTCATCAACATGGCCCAAGGGCTCTTCAACATGAAATATAATTGTAACTCATATCTTAAATACGGAACATAAGATTTTTCTACATGGATTCTGATTCTTAGTCAGAGTTTCTAGCGGAATTGTTACTGGCCTTCCATGTAAGAGGGTTTAAACCTCAGCTCTTAATTTCACGGAAAAAGGATGATCAAATAGAAAGGAGAAACAGAGTGATAATTAAGCAAAAAAGACCCTTATCTCAAGATCTCATCTCATGCTTAGGTGCTCGAGCAATAACCTTTCAAACTTCCCCATTCAACTTATCCATTCCTTGGCCCCGCTCAGGCCACCGCTTATACCCACCCAAAAACTCCGTCGGGAGTAAGACTTCACCAGCATCATTATCAATCACCACCACCACACCAGCCAATTGCCCTATTATTTTCGACAAGCACCGCATCGCCCAACATGGCCCGTCCTCTTCCTATAACAATTTCTCGCCAGCCCCCCCTCATCCTCCACTCCTCTACATTAATTTCCCGGAGATCCTTCTTCACTTTCACTACGAATCCAGCCATCACCACTCCCGCTACTACTACAACTACTACGCCTCCTACATCCCGCCAGTACTCCTGTCATCAACTCCGCAAACCACAGTCATCCCGTCTTTACCACTCTCAACACCACCCCGATCCCCCCCCTCACGAATACACCAACTCCCAAACTACAATCCTCTCCGCTGCCCTCCGCCATGTCCCCCGCCACGGATTCACCATCGACGCCTTAACCCTCGGAGCCCGTGACGCCGGCTTCCTCGATGTCTCCGTCCAGCTCCTCCCTCGCCGCGAATTTGACCTCATCCTCTTCTGGCTCGCCAGTCGACGAGGTCTTCTCCGCGCCGCCGTCGAAAATGGGTTCTTCCAGAAAACCCAAATTGAGTCTAATTCCGTCGAAGAGAAAACCAAGTCTTTAATCATGGAGAGGTTGAGGATGAATACCGAGATTAAACATCAATGGCAGGATGTATGTTTCTCAATGGAATATGGGGAAATTTTATTTCTTATATACTTGCGGAAAGACATACTAATCTTTTAAATAGGCCCTCGCTCTTATGTCCCTCCCTTCAAACATCCCGCTTTCACTCTCCGAACTTCACGCCCTCTCATCCGACATCCTCAACCTAGCAGGTGATACCTCCGTTGATGCATCATGGTATACGAAACGGATCTCCGTCTCCGCAATTTATGCCTCCGCGGAGGTGATTATGACGCGCGACCCGTCCCCAGATCTCACTGAGACAGTGGAATTCGTCGATCGTCGTGTTGAGGATAGCAAGATGATCGGAGAGAAACTTAGTGGCGCAAAGCAATGCTTGGGCTTTATGGGGTCTACGGCTGTTGGGTTGGGTCGTAGTTGGGGATTGAAGATTTAACCTTTTTCTTCTTCTTCCTCTTCTTCTTCTTCTAAGATGGGGAATGCAATCATGGGTTGTAGGTAGCGCTGTATAATTGTAAGATAGGTAGGCTGTCGGCTTGTTTTTCTCTTCCTTCTTTCTACTCCTTTATTATGGGCAAAATGGAGAGGGAGGGGCAGGGAAGACAGAAAATTATATTTCGGGAACAAGTTGAGAGGCGATTTGTATGTATTTTTATCATTTTAGTTTCTTAACTCTTAGATCATATCATAGTCTTTTTAGACAATGTCTTTTCCCGATTCTCTTTTCTCTTTCGTCCTTTCAAGTCAAAAGACGAGGCAAGTAGAGAACCAAATAAAAAAAAAAAAAAAGGTTGATCAAGTATATAAACTTTCCCGTGCCTTCCTTTCCTTAATTCGCTCTTCCAACCGTTCTATCCATCCATCTGGTCCGAGTAAGTCTCGTACCGCTTTGCGATTCGGTGGTAGATCCCACCATGGTTCTCGCGATGCCCGACGGTGTTGTTTTTTATTCATACGTTCCCAATGGAACTTTAATTCTCGCTCCCGCTGGCGCACAATCGCATTGAGTATGCTGCAGGTTTGTCGGTCCGGCTCGATCCCCGTCACCTCCATCTCGTGGAGGAGTGATACTACGCCAGGAATATCATGGCAGCCGCGCCAATAGAAATAGATCAACTCGTTATACAGCGCCGTTGAGCTCCCTAGTACGGCAGACTTGCGGCCAAGCGAGCTAATTGTAGATCTGAATTGTGCGATCAAGGTAGAATCTGGGAAATGTAGGTTCAGGAGGCGAAATGCAACAAGAAGCATCTTTGGGTATAGCGCCGTCACGACCGCCTCCAGGGGGACACAAGTCGGAACCTCTAGCGGGCTATTTTTGGAGGAGAAGGAGGTGGTGGCTGTCTTTGATTCCTGTGTTGGATCTTTCGTGCTGGAGTTTGATGGACGTGATGGCTGTATTTCTCCTAATTTTGAGGCTGCCTGTTTCTCATCGTCGCCTAGGTGTTGGATCATTGAGAATATTCTTTCCCGACATATGTCCCAAATCCCAATCTCCCCTTTACCCTCACTGAGAGCCGCACGCAGAGATGCCTCTATCTTTGCCCCCTCCCGTCGCACAACTAAGTCAATTGCTTGAGGAGGCGAGATTTTCCCCATATCTAAAAGTTCCGTCAAGTCTTCATTGGTATAGGCTAGACTGCGGAGCTTCTCCCGTAATCTCAAATCATCTTTCGCTGCTGTTACTGTAGGGGTCTCCGTCTCCTGTATCATAGACTCAGGCCGCTTCTGCCGTTTTCGCATGTCCTGCAGTACAGAATCAAATATTGCTGAGATCTGAGCCATATCATTTCGGTCTTCGTCGTTCATTCGCGATAACCCAGGTTGTTTTGGCTCCACAAGCTCTTTGGAATCCTTTTCATCAACACCAAGCTGCTCAAGGAGGTCTCCAAAAACTCGTTTCTCGCTGGAGGTCATAGTATGGGGCTTGGAGAATCTTCGCATGGAGGCTTGGTGCAGAGATGAGGCAGCACGTCTCTGCAAGTAACTTTTGCGTGGAGTGGGAGCTTTGGGAGCGTCTTCATTCTCGTTTTGGCGCTCTTTCGTGCCGTCATTGTCTCTCTGGTCGTGTCCTTGTGGTTCCTGGGAGGCATCATCGTGCTCTAGAGAGGAATAAGGTGCACAATGAAGCGGTGCAACGAGGGTTTGAGTCTGGTAAAGGAAAGGAACGAGGGAATTGCGAGTAACTCGAGCTAGTAAAAGCCGAGAGACATAGAGCGGAACACCCATCTTCAGTTTCCCTTGATATTTCTGTCCTTTCTCTCCAGTGAAATATGGAGGATGACTTGAACTGCAAAATCGCAAATCTTGGCTCATTTCGGATTTCCCGAATAGGTTATCAGCACGTGACCACGCGGCTTGTGCACGCGTTTCTTTGGCCTCTCCACACGTCAACAGTAAAGAGCAAGCGAAGATCGCATTCTCTTTTCTGTCTCTCTCTCTATCTCTTCTAATAGTCATTTTACGAACAATTTAAAGTATTGGATTTGGAGTGAAGTCAATTTCACCTTTTCAATATGGGCAACGAGGAAATTTCTGACTTTGAGAAGCAGCGTCTCGCGAATATTGCGGAACGTGATGCCTTGCTCAAAAAGCTTAGTTTGGACACCCAATCCGCGGGTCTCTTCCCCCCAAAGATACCCAGGGGGGCCTCCGGAGACCAAGCCAAACCGAAGAAAAAACCTGCCCCGAAACGAATCAAAAAAGAGGAAGAAGCACCTGTACCCCGCCGCACCTCCTCCCGGCTGAGGGGTATTAAGGCGGATAGTGAAGTTGCGAAGCGCAAAGCGGAGGAAGTGGAAGAGCTCACGAGGCAGGCAGAATATGCAAAGAGGGTCCGAAAGTCTGATTCATTCTCACTCAATGATATCTTTGTGTCAGGCCAGAAGCTCAGCGGGGACTCTTTGATTGGGGTGGATGTAGTTACCAAAGGTGTTGCCGTGCCATACCAGCGGACCTTTGGCGATGATGATATCAAAACTACCCAGGATAGCGACTTGAAGGCTCTAAGGAAGGAAATGAGTGGCTTAGATTTGTGGGAGGCTTGGGAGCCCAATAGTATGATATCACCATTTCACCATTTCATTCCCTGTCTTGTTTACTTTTGTCCACTTTTCAATTCCCCTTTTATGCCCACATCTATATATCGCATTTGCATTTACTCACACAAGTGTTTCCCAATAGGAATTAAACTCACCCCTGAAAGAGTTTACTCAATGACCTTTCACCCATCGGAGAATAAGCCTTTGGTATTTGCGGGCGATAAAATGGGTCACCTTGGGATCCTGGATGCATCACAAGAGAAGCCAGTATCAACGACAGAAGACGAAGAGGAAGATGACCCAGACCCAGTTTTTACAACCCTCAAACCACACACCCGCACCATTAGCTCCATGGTAATTCATCCATTAAAGCCAACTCACCTGTACACAGCCAGCTACGATAGCTCCATCCGCGAATTAGATCTCGAGAAAACGACCTCCATCGAGAGGTATGCCCCAGAATCTACCTCAGACGACGTCCCCCTCTCCAGCATAGACATGGCTGCTGAAGACCCCAACACTCTCTACTGGACAACCCTGGAGGGCGAATTCGGCCGTTACGACATGCGTGCCAGCCGACACAACTCCGTCACGACCTGGCAACTATCCGAGAAGAAAATCGGCGGTTTCTCACTCTATCAAACACATCCTCACTACCTTGCAACAGCTAGTCTTGACCGAACCATGCGTCTCTGGGATCTGCGCAAGCTCTCCCACAAGGACCCAATCCCCATTGGCGAGCACCTAAGCCGGCTATCCGTCTCTCATGCGGCATTCAATAGTGCAGGACAAGTCGCTACATCGTCCTATGATGATACCTTGAAGATTTATGATTTTAACGCGAAAGGCATCACGTCCTGGAAACCAGGCCACAAGCTTCCAGACGACGAAATGAAACCTGATACAGTGGTGAGACATAATTGTCAAACTGGTCGATGGGTGACTATGTATATACCCTCCCCCAAATTCCTTTTGTATCCTTTTTTTCTCTTCTTTATCTCTATCATGAAGTGTATACTAACACTAAATGTGCATGTGAAGTCTCCGCCCCCAATGGCAACTTAATCCACAATCCCACATCCAGCGCTTCTGTATCGGAAACATGAACCGCTTTGTTGACATATACAGCGGCTCCGGGGATCAGCTTGCCCAACTCGGGGGGGACGGTATCACTGCCGTACCTGCTGTCGCGGTTTTCCACAGAAGTAAGAACTGGGTCGCCGGTGGAACTGCAAGTGGGAAAATTTGTCTGTGGATGTAAACTTGTCGATCTCATCCATACTTAGAATTTCTCGCTACCTCTCTCTCTTTTTTTTCCCTCATACCCTCGCACATGTTTACATCTATCCATCTATTCACTTGAGCTTATTTTCCATCTACTCACCCTTTGTTGTTTTTCCCTCCTTGTAAAGGAGAAAGCGGAGTTCATCTAATCTTTTATATATATATGTGTGTGTGTATGTATATTTAATCTACGTCCCCTTGATTTTGGGAAATTCCAAGAAAGTCCTTGGTATATAATCACATAACTATAGTAGGATTTTGAGAGGATTCTGTGGAACTAAAATGCCTTTTTACTAGGTGTTGCAAATATTAGACTACGTTTAAACATCATACATTCAATTGTCATGATGTTACGATAGGAAATATTTGATTTAATATATGTCCTGAATGAACAAAGTTGAAGGGAGTATTTATTAGGTAAAAGAGGAAACGGTTATTTACATGCTAATTGTATGTATAGAGCTGCTTTATTGCCTAGTATTGAGTTCCAGAGCTTCTCCCTCAAAACACAAACAGAGAAAATAAAGGCAGGAAATTTTAACATACGAGGAAAAGGCACCCATTATGCTCCTGTTTTCCATAGAATCTTTCTTGTTCTTCACACACAAAAATAGGCATCACAGTAGGGTATCAACACCATAAGAAATGCTTTCCAAAAAATAGAATCAAAAGAAAATGAAATAAGATAAAATAAAATAAGGGACAAAAAAAAAAAAAAAAACCATTAACTCGTAAGCACATTTGATAGGTGGAAATGAGGTGGAAAAAGGAAGTTATCAAAATGATCAATGAGGAGAAAAAACATAGAGGTCAAAAAGAACAGAACAAAAAAAAATATACACCAGAAGATGTAAAAGTCTTTGGCGATGCCAAAAGCTCATGTTATACAAAGTATTTGTAGCCAGTTCTAATACGGGGTCATATCATCTGCTGTGGTCCCTTTTGCCTTCCGCAAGATTCAACCAGATCAACTGGAGAAAGATAAAACTCGAAACAAGAGGCTAAATGGCAATAATAAGAAATAAACGCATATATAGCTGTCGAATTCATCTCCATGTCTCAAAGGGAGGTAAAAACGAGCCAAGACCTTTATATGGCGGCTCTGATTTATCAGAAGTCATTTCGTAGCTCTTCACGAGATTGTTGCTGTGATGTATCCTGGTTCCTGCCTTTACGTCGAGAAGGCGCGGGCACGAAATCAAAAAACCGGTATTTGCTAGTTGTTTCCCTTGTGATACTAGACCTGCGAGACTTGGTAGCATCCGGATACTCAAGGGAGTAGGTTGAAGAATTTTTGGAGCTGCTTGTGCTATCCTGAGGTTCGGACCATCGTGGGATAGAGAAAGGGACACGACTTTGATCCCAATTAGCAGATGATGAGCTTGGAGGAGTTTCGTCTTCACCGTCGGGGCCATAGTCCGTTGATCGACGGGGAAGGGAGGGCCGCGAGGTAAAGTAGCCGATCGAGTTTCTATGACTGCCAGCAATAGATGCTGATCCTGCAATAGCGTTTTCTGTTGCAGGTGTTGTCGGCTTGGAGGAAGATTCTTCGTTGAGGGTAATACACCGCTCCATTGAATCTACCAATTCCTCCCATTTGACCTCAAGGCCTCCATTTGGGCGCTCTGCTTGTTCCGCCTTACTTAAACACTCCTTTGTTCTTTGCTGGAGATGTATGGCAATATCATGGAATTTCTTTACCGCTGGATCAATTTCACTCATCTCTGCCAGCCTCCCCGGTGCAGTATCGAGCCATATCCTGATCAAATTGGCGAAGCTTCGTGCGTGATCAATAAGGAAAGGAAGACTAGGGAATCCCTCACGTGAAGGAAGGGGTAAACGACCAAGTATTTGAATAGGAGTAGCATAAGAAGGCGTGACAGTGGGAGTCGGGCGGTCGGCCGGGATTGAACATATTGAATCCACAAATTGTTTAAACTCATTTCGATTGGTGTTAAGGAACCTATTCATAGGCTCCATCCAGGGCTCTTTACTACCGAAGGTAGTCATATTGGCTAAGCCTTGCAACGCTTTCGCAATGAGGGTTAATGTACGTTGAGCCCGTAGACGTGGGTGATCTGTTAATTTTTTGATAAAAAAAAAAAGAGCAAGTCAGATATGAGCCCACAAAAGAAGTCTAGAAAAGAAGGGATGACTGACCTTTTAACAATCCAAAGAGCTTAGGATTCAGGATTGCTGGGCAAAAAAACCGCAAGAAGAGAAATCCGGATACACTGCTGTAGCTGACTGATCGTAAAAAGTCACCATAACGGTCATCCGCACATGCCCGAATGTGCCGGAAAATGAGTCTCAATTCAGGAGGGCATCGAGAGGCAGATCCAGCGATGGATTTCCAAACGCTGGTAGTAAGACTGACAAGACTTTTCCAGTTTCGTTCAAGGTCATCCGATCGATGTACGCGAGAAGGATCAACTTCGCAATCCGGGTCTGCTTCGTCAATTTCACGAATGCGATCTCCGATAGTTTCTTCTAGATACTCTTTTCCAAGACGACGCATGTGGTAATCGAGAGCCTTTGTGAGGAGGGAGTTTCCGCGGAAAAGTAAATTTGCCTCTACAGTTGCTGTGCGCCCCAAGTCTCGCACTAATACCTCCCGATCCTGGCCTGAGCCTTCCCGAGAATCGTTGGAATGGATCCTTGTAGTATACCGCAATCGATTGGCGGTTGATTCTTTGTGGATACCATCGATCTCGTCTTCAACCAATGCCGATATCCACTCAACGGTGGTCCCTGATACCTGATAAATATTCAAGAGAGCTTCGGATAGTTGATTAAGCTCAGAAGATAGAACATTAGACATATTGATGGTGAGCCCGTTGGCGAACGAATGGAGGAGCTCAGACATTGGAGTGTACTCATGGGACATGAGAACAATGGTCTCCTCCATCTGGGCTCTCATCAGCATCTCGCCTACACACTGGTCTCTATCATCTAGAATAGGCCACCACTTTTCCGTTTCAATGCCTGGGTCCAGGTCATCCAGTCTAATATCTACTCTTCCATATGTAGCATCGTGAGATGAGATTTCAACATCGTCCAGTATACGCATGGGGTTTGTGTCTTGACTTAAAGCATACCCCCCATGTGCCACGAGTGACCAGTCCTTCTGTGTTGGGTTGAGAGTCTTCACAACGATTGATGCCTGAGACAATACAGGCGGGAGGTCATCAAAGGTGAAATCTTCCCGCCAGAATGGATTTGAGGTGCGATATTTGACGGCGGTTTTGGCTCGAATTTCGCCATCTAAAAGGACTTCCGTATAATAATCATTCGATGCAGAAGCCGGTGTTGAGAGGATATGAGGTCGGGATTGTTTTCTACTTCGTGGGATCTCATCTGAAACCTTATGACCAAACATCTTTGCTTCGGTGACCTTTACGGTAAGTTTCCTCTCGATTCTAAACATATCTGTGATGGAGGCCGTGCTAGCATCGCTCAAGGTTGTCGCTTTAGTGGAGTCATCATCGGTCGGTGACTCGGGGCCGTAAAGCTCTGGGGTGGTAAAGGCACGCAGTAGCACGAACCATACTTCAAAAAGGACCCGGCTTTCCAATGCAAGGTAGATAGGGCGTGTCAATCCAGATGCCGAATGCGCTGCGTATTGGGGATATATTGCGATACAGAACTCATCCTCTAAGACAGAAGGGTTTAGCTGCTGAATGGCGCAGCGGGACAATTGGGAGAGTTGAATAGAAGTAATAACGGTTATGTCAGTATCGCTCAACAATTTAAAAACGCCATTTTCCTGCAGCGTGCAGCCGACTTTTTGCCAGGATGATGAAAGGGCTCGTTGTTGTCGGAATGTTGAGACTCGGCGACCAGAGGAAGGTCGAACACCGGAGGCACTTGGCTTATCCCAAAGAAGCATTCTACCAACCTTGATTATTGTTGCTTCTTTCTGAGCAGTGCTTTCCGAGTTTCTCCGACGGTCTACTAAACGACGCTCTCCTATGGTGACAGACTGGGGCTTCGTCATCTTATTCTGAACACCTTTTGGGCGAATTGGCTGCCAACACAGCAAAGCAGCGAGCCAGGAGTCAAAGGTTTCGCTCACATGGGGCCTTAACTCTACTCCAAGGCCAGAAGTGAACGTTGATACACTTAAGATATTTACTCGAAGCTCCGGATCCAGGACGGAGCGGACGTGGCAGCCACGTAGATCTGGGATAAGTGTTTTCGCCAGCGCAGGCTCTCCCTTAGCCTGATAGATCAGACTGCCCATGGCAACGTTGATAGCACAGTAACCGGACGTCCAGGCGGTTGTGGAAGCTGTTCGAAAAGAGAGGATGCCATGCATTCTCCCACAGGTAGTTTTCATAAGCTGTAAAATTTTGGAAGCATCCGTACTCAACAACGATGGAGAAACCTGATTTACGGAAACACCTGACACAAAGCTGGAGCTCCCAGGCGACTTAGTTATTCCCCGGCGGCCAATGGTTTGAGTAAGATAGGTCGGAGATTGTATTGACGGAAACCCGATGGAAGACGCGGCTTGATCCTCCGGGGTCTTGGGCTGGGGGGCTGAAGTGTTGATAGAACCTAATCGATTCCGGGTTCTAGAGAAGAATGAGTTGGGCGTGATTTCACTCCGTTGATCATCCAGGGTGGTTGTCCGGGATCGTGCTCGTTGACTCTTCAATTCTATATGGGAGTCATCCTCGTCACCCGTAGAATAATGAAGGCTGAAATCACGGCGGGTTTCTCGATCGGGGCCTCTCGTTCGAGGGGTAGCACGGGGGGAAGGAGCCGCACTCGATGGTAAATACTCGACCTCCGACAGGGGGGAATGGTTTCCGGGCTCAGAGGAGTCTGGAGTCACGGTCCGGATACTCGTTTCTCTAAAGCTTTCCGGGTAAACCATGCCATGTCGATCCTTGGAAGATGACTTTTTGCTTGGACGTCGTTCCACTGGGCGGCTGTGGACGCCCTGGTGCATAGAGTTCCGTTTGAACCCATTTGAACTTTCCGACTCCATATTTCCCCGCAGCACACAATAAACCCAGCGTCGGTGCTTCCCAAGATGTCGCTACAAAACGCACTAGAGGTTGATGGACTGGGAGACATATATTGATAATATTCTTGAGGCTTGTTGCGCGACAGCAGTACGCTAGCATTCAGCACACACTGCGCAACCGACCTCAAATAATTGGGAGCCTTTGCCGTCCAATGGATCGCTAAGTGAAGGCATGGAGTCTGAAAGGGGGTAGGTAATTAAAGTCGCACATTCGGTCGAGGCCGGCGCGTTGAGGTACAGGCGAGGTTGATGGACTAGGAAACGACACCGACCACGGAAGGCTGTTGGTTCAGGGGGGTGGAAGTATTCGATAGGAGGACGTTTCGTGTTAAAATATCGAGTCGGATACCAAAAGGACTTCTGAAGAACGTATATAGTATCCAATTCTCCAGCGATCAATTTACCTTGGCGGTGTTGCTGCTAGAAAGTCATGGTTGGGGGGGTTAGCAAATTGGGGGGGAAGGGAAGAAAAAGTGGTACGAAATCGAATGCACGAAAGTTTGGTTAACCACCCGCAACGTGATATCATTGGAGTTACGGGCAAGCTTGGGACATGGGGAGGGAAAGGTAAAGGAAGGGAAAAAAAATAACGTACGCTCCGTCATCAACTCGACTCTGTATTACACTGTTGTTGATTATATATGTGTATGCATATATATATTTCTTTTTCTTCTCTTTTTTCGTTTTTCTTTCCAAAACAGGATATATGGATCGGTGGATGGATTTGACTAATTTATTTCTGGTTGCGCGAGTTTTGGGAGGTGCAGATCCCACATTCACACCAAATTCTGGGGATTATTTTCCTTTTCCCTTCTGTATAACCAGGACGTTTCGGCTGTCGGGTAAGCGAAAAAGAGGGACACAAATGGAGGAAAGGAGGGGGAGGGGAGGACTGGAAATGGAGATAGTACGGAGTAGTCGAAAGATAATAATGTAATATAATCAAAAAAAGAAAAATAAAAAAAAATCCAAGGGAAAGAAAAAAAAAAGGCGGGAGGCAAAAAGTCAGGTTGAAGCGGGACGGGAGGAAACAGAAGTGGAATAACGACAATAATAATAATAATAGTAATAGTAATAGTAATACAACACCAAAGCCACCATGATATGGGGCAGTAGTAGGAGAGAATCTGTCGGTTTGGGGGGGGGAAGGCTCTTCATTATGATTTTCGACTTATCCCATCATCCCATAATAATGGAGGGTCTTGTCTCTCAATTGAGACGGAAATGGAAGAATGGACACAAAGGTAGTCAAGATACAAATCAGAAACTATTTTCTTAACTTTTACTATCATTATTGGCATTACCACCTAACAATATCATCATTAACTATTGTTGCTTTCCAAGAAACCGTCTCATCACCGGTCAAATAAGACATATATTCCAAACCGCTTTTTATGTATAGTGATCGTAAAAAAAAGGATATGATAAAGTGCTCTCCTTTTTGATTATTTCTTACTGGGTTAGATGGGAAAGCTTCTTCATCTTTTCTTGTTTCTCAGGACAGGGCATAATTAGTTACATTCTTAAGGCCAAGATCCTGAATCATAATAATAATAATAATAATAAAATACCTGGATACGAAATCGGGCCCTGTTAGTTTCGGGCTTTGGCGAGCACCTAACTCCTCGATCCACCGCCATAGGAGTGGGTGAAGTTTGTCCGCAACTCATGAGTGACTAAATCGGATGAGCTACCTGCCTAGTAAACTTAGGTCGGTACTATTAATAAGGATTTCAGAGAATGGTTAGAGACTTCTTCGCTTTTACAATGAAAAAGAATACAAACGTATCAGTGAATAAAACAGAAGATAATAATAACGATACCTAGTTGGGTAGTAACTACTTAAGGATACGGTACCTAGTCTGCCCATACCAGCATGTCGAGTAATCGATCCCATCAAGATACTGACTGTTATTAGGTACGTATGGGAGCCCACTCCCCCTTTCAGGCCCTCATTGTCACAATAATGGTCGAATCAAACTTCATCATTTCAAAAAATGATTCACAAACCTTATAGGACTAAGTACCCATATTTTTCATCCCTCCCCTCCATCCTTTTTCTTCCTTAGTTCCTTATCTCTATCACTCGAAATCATGAGGGAGGGCGCCCCGCCGGGTTGTAGACGGACATCATTATAGGTACTAGGTATCATCTATAGGCAGTATAAACTATTCTGCAAAAATTACTGTAAATTCAACAGACCATCAATGTTAATAATTCTTATCGGGAATGTCCCGAGTCACATATTTTAACTTGGCGGTTTGAATAATATTAAGAGCCAGTCGCATCCAACTATCAGATCATGACTGACATGGTTGTGGCCAGGTGGTCTGCACTCTGCGGGTCATTGCGTTAGCACTAGGGGTAGTGGTTGAAGTGGACTTCATACAACCAAATTTTATTGGTATTGCTATGATAGCAAACGCTTGCTTTTTTCCAGTGCTGATACCTAAGGCCCAAGTTACATCATAAAATGACCAATAATAATTTTCTTCGGGGTGTAATTGCTTACCTACTTTAGGTAAGGTAGTTGCACCTCATTCAATTTATCAATGATACTCCTATTCCACTGAATCTGTCTGAACTGGGTGGTACTCGAGGTAGCCAAAATCTCCCCGGCCATTATATGTGTTTTTATACGTAGAATATGGGACTTCGAATATGGAAACCTGTGAAATCGAGACCGAAGATAACTGCTTTTGCCGCTGTTTACGGCTCCAAGATGTGAAAGCTATATATAGAGGTCTTTAAATACCCTGTTCCATGAACCTCTATCCCTCTCTTCCGCAATAATAAAGTGGGTAATGGTAGTCGTCTTTGATATTTGTTCTAGAAGCCGCCTCATTTCGTCGCCAGTTAAAGAATGTCAAACTCTGACAGGGGCTTAAACTTAAGCTAAAAAGCGCCATGGGCTCTGTCGGAGGAAGCATCAAAAAATTTCACCTTATCTGCTAGTTCAGCCCTGAATCTTTGTCGACAAAAGACAACTCCGTCTTTGGCTCTCCAATGCTGAGAAGAGACTTTCAAATTTCACGTAAGAGGCATCTCTATCTATCAAGTTATCAATGGCTCCTCTCTTAGATGACGCTTTGCTCCTTCAAGTCATCAATGGAGTTTCGAATCCACTGGAGAGAGGAGAGAGGATCATGCCCTGATTGGTTTGTATGGTTCCCTGCATCTCGCTGCCGAGGGCTCTTGAAGCCTTATTTGGGGGGATAAAGAATAATAACAGATGATTGGGAATAGTTGAGGATGGTGAACAACAAGTAGAGATGATTTGAAAATTAATAATAATCAAGGGTAAAAAGAGAGGAGTAAAAAAATATAGGCGAGGGAGAAATTAATTAATTTAAAAATAGATATAGAAACTCCTCACCCACTTCTTGCAGCAATTTTAGCTATTTGATATTTCCTCAACATAGAGTCATTTTCTAAATTCGTTAGTCCCAAGAACACCCTTCGCCGAATTAGATGCTTCCTACTCCATTAGCTGTATCAGATGTACTTCACCTAGGAGCTTTAGCCCAATAACTTCCTATATACCTACGCCGGTTCCAACTCCTCCTTGAATTAATAAACTCGGCCTACTCTCACTTTAAATTTTGAGATCCACGATTACTGCGAAACTTACAAACCACAGTTTCTCTCATCACAATAATTAAGATAAAATAATAGTAGCTAAGGAACAAGCTAAGAAGTAACTACTGGTTAAAACTACCGGCCGAAAAATCGTAATAGTCTCCTAATTGTGGAACCCCTGGGTAGACCTCAGCTGATGATTTTTTTTTTTTTTAAAAAAAAAAAGAAGACCCAGCCCCTCATCTTCTGGGGTCTTAAGAAAACTTTTGGAACTAGTATGTCACCGACCTTGATATGGGTTCCCAGTCACATTTATGTTCCTACCCCTCAATGGCGGTAAAGCTTAATATTATCAAAATCAAAGAGATTGTAGATAGGCACCCACTGTAGTAGCTATCGCCCCTGCCTTCATATCACAATCAAAATGAAGGATACTTAACCTACCGGTGTCCTGCCTAAATGTCTCTATTCGTTTCGTGACTGATGATCGCGTCGCTGGCACTTAGCCACCATGCCTTCGTTGGCCTTCCAGAAGGCAGAGTCCCCCGCACGAACCAGATATTCAGGCCCAATCGAACACTTCCTATTGGTGGTTCATCCCGCGAGCATCCCACGGGTCTGACTCGTGTCGTCAGTGACTTTCCACTCAGTTGAATAATTCAGGAATTGATGGTGTATCTAGGTGGGGACGGGTATTGTATTATTATTATTATTATTAGCAAATACTGTGAAGTCCTTTCCTCGGAGGCCTATGAACAATAATAATCTGTAAATAAGCCTAGTTGGCAAATCTGTATACCTTTCTTCACCAGCTCAAGCAAAGAATTGTTTTTGATTTTTGGAAGGTGTTCATTCCTTTTTCAACTTTAAGCCAACTCACTACTTACTCCACTACTTTTGGTGTTAAATTTTTACCTAAGTACCTACCTACCTAGGCGGGAAGAGCTACCACTGGGCATATACAATCCTTCCTCTATTTCTCTAAATAAAGGCTATTTACCAGTCATGCAGCATAATGGAATAATAATATCATTAGACATGATGTCGATACCAATATAGGTAGGTGTCTCAATGATAGGGGTCACTACTCCCAAGTCGGACCATTTGTTATTCCATTTCCATGTAGTTCTGCCTCAGGCACAAACATCCCAAATAGCCTGCTGATAGCCTGCTGACCGCCTGCATCATACCTATTGCTTCCCCTAGGTAGGGGGAAACTGAGGTATCTATTGAAGGATGTATCATGAGATGCGTGGTCATCAGGTGCCTCGAGTCCACCAGGCTATCAATACCTACCTACAACCCAGAACAAAATAGACTATCTACTTATCCTCTCATCTTCTGAAATTATAATCGGCATCATATATCTCCCTACTCCTATGTACAACGCTTGGTTCCCTGATTAGAAAGCTCTCTCTCTGCGTCAAATTCTCCCGCCATTTCACGCCAGACCACGACTCCTATCCCCTTCAAATACTTAGTTTAAACTATACACTTATTTCTGCCTCTTCCCCGAATAACCTTTGCTTGATCTGAAATACTGGCTTTCGAGCCTCTTAAGTTGCACTAATGCTTTTTAGTATATACCAGATGGTCATCGTTTGTCCCTACATATCTCTATCTAATCCACAATGATGGCATCAAACATCCTATCCCGGTTCCTTCCTCCGAACGGTTCACCATCAGTATATGAAGCGATCCGACAACATGATGCAGGATCTGATGCATCTGATGTGGAGGAACGTGCCGGCTTAGCGTTTGAGGATGATCCAATGGAGCAGTATGGCGCTCGTGAGCTTGAGGACGCGCTAGCTGATACTACAAGGGATGAATCGCCAAGCCCTAGCGATGCGTTTCTAACCCCACAGAGTGTACAAAGGGGCCCCGGAGAAAGCTCCGATAATGTTGGCTCTCGCCGTCGCAAGGCTGACAACTCTCGGTGGATACACTCTGCCTCTTCCCGCCCGGAACTCGACGACGACAATGAGTCTAATAATGAAGAGGGATATGATGACGATGACGATGATGATGTGCCTGCCTCTCTTCTTATGGAGGGGCGCCAAGATGATGATGATCTGAAGGCGCGGCTTCCACCTCCGCCACCCCATCACCATTCCAGCCATGACCCTTCGTCTCTCCCTGGTCCTTCAGCACACCACGAACACACTCGCTGGGGTACCACAACTAGACACACAAGGCCGTCGCATAATTTGAATCGAAGGAATCGCCCCGGGGGCGTTGGGGGGTTGTGGTCGGTTGGACGCCCAAATCTAGCCTCTGTAGATCCCAAAGAGAAAGCTATGTGGATGTGGGCAAACGTTGAAAACCTAGACAATTTTTTAAAGGACGTTTATACATATTTCCTAGGGAATGGGATTTGGTCAATTTTGTTAAACCGGGTTTTGAGCCTTCTGTGAGTCCTTCCCCCCCCCCCCCCCCCCCCCCCCGGGGGGAGTACGCAATTGCATTCTAACCATTTCCGAATCAACAGAACATTTGCATTCGTTGTGGGATTTAGCATATTCCTAACTAACTGCATCGATTATCATAATTTCCGGGGGAGTAAGTCTCTCGACGACATCCTTATCCAACAATGTACCAAGAAAATGTCCATGTCATCCACTTTTTTACTCTGGTTACTCTCTCTTTTCTGGATTGGAAAGGTTTTCCAATGCGTGCTAGATATCAGGAAACTTAAACACATGCATGACTTTTACCATTATCTACTTGGCATATCTGATGCTGAGATTCAGTCAATCTCCTGGCAGGAGGTTGTTAGTCGGCTGATGACCCTGAGGGATGCAAATCCCGCTACTGCCGGAGCCGTCTCGGCGAAGCATCGCAAGTTCATGGGGAGCCAATCCAAACAACGAATGGATGCTCACGATATTGCTAACCGCCTAATGCGCAAAGAAAACTACTTGATTGCATTGGTGAATAAGGACATCTTAGATCTCACGCTCCCAATACCGTTTCTGAGGAACAGACAGTTGTTTTCCCGAACTCTAGAATGGAACATCAATCTCTGCATTATGGATTATGTTTTCAATGAGCAGGGACAAGTTCGGACATTGTTCTTGAAGGATACTCACCGCCGGGCCTTGAGTGAGGGTCTACGCCGCCGTTTCATCTTCGCGGGGATTATGAATATTTTCGTAGCACCCTTTATTGTCGTCTACTTCATGATGCATTACTTTTTCCGCTACTTTAATGAGTACAAAAAGAATCCGTCCCAGATCGGATCACGGCAGTACACCCCACTAGCAGAGTGGAAGTTTCGCGAGTTTAATGAGCTGTGGCATCTTTTTGAACGTCGAACCAACATGTCTTACCCCTTTGCGACCCGCTACGTTGACCAATTCCCGAAAGACAAAACTGTCCAAGTTGCCGGGTTCGTGGCTTTTGTTTCAGGTGCCATAGCTTCTGTATTAGCTTTGGCATCTATTGTGGATCCAGAGCTCTTTCTGGGATTTGAAATAACTCACGATCGAACCGTTCTCTTTTATCTCGGCGTCTTTGGATCCATTTGGGCGGTCGCCCAAGGAATGGTTCCGGAAGAGTCGAACGTATTTGACCCTGAGTATGCGCTTCTCGAGGTAATTAATTTTACCCATTATTTCCCAAGCCACTGGAAAGGGAGACTGCATAGCGATGATGTTAGAAAGGATTTTGCAATGCTTTATCAAATGAAGATTGTAATCTTCTTAGAGGAGATCCTGAGCATGATATTCACGCCGTTCATTCTCTGGTTTAGCCTTCCCAAGTGCAGTGATCGTCTCATTGATTTTTTCCGAGAGTTCACAGTTCACGTAGATGGAATGGGGTATCTTTGTTCTTTTGCGGTCTTTGATTTCAAGAAAGGAACCAACGTCATCCCTCAAGGAGATAGTCGGCGGCATCACGCACGGCAGGACCTGCGAGCTGACTACTTCTCAACAAAAGATGGCAAAATGCTAGCTTCATACTACGGGTTTCTAGATCACTATGGTGCAAATCCTCGCGCTGCCCATACAAACCTCAAGAAACAGTTCCATCCTCCACCTACCTTCCCCACCTTAGGATCTCCCTCAATGCTCGAGATGGGTAATATTGGGGATCGGTTAGAGATTGGCCAAATCCGCCCTGGGCCAACAGCATTAATGGGCCAACAATCAGGGTTTGGAGCTCATCGATTCGGCGCCCCCAGTATGGCTGACGGTGCTTCTCCTTCCCCCTCAGTTCTTCTTGATCCACATCATCAGCCTTCAGTGTCAGGGTTCCGATCAGCAAACCGCATCCTTCCTCATCAGCGCTACCGTTCTTCAAGGCCCCCCGCGCCGCATATCTCTGATCCTATTGCAGATGATAGCGAGACACCCACTGCCGCAACCCATAGTCCTACTTCCCGACCAAAGGCACGACTTTTACACGCTACAACAGGATCTAGTGGCGGCCTCGGGGCTGGTGACAGTAACCTGGATGATTCATGGAGAATGAATCTTGTGGGTGATGAGGACGACGATGGTGAGGCACAAGAGGGGGAGAATGTGGACGCCATTGTGAAGGGGCAAGGCGTATTAGGATTAATCCAACAGTTTCAGAAGGCGAACCAGGATAATCGCGGCCGCACAACGGTTGGTATCTAGTGGCTCGAATTGTACTGTATGCGGGGTTGGGGAAGGCAGTAAAATTAAATTTATTGTTATCTAAGAATGGTTGTCGTGGCCTAACCCGAGAAATTTGCCTGATTTTCCTACGACTTTGCAAATTCATAGGCCGGTCCCCGGCATCCACGGTGTGTCCGAAGGAGTAGCCGTTAGCCTAAAGCGCACATTGCCCTAATGCAAGGCTGAAGGAAGTGGCATGAGCCAACTGAATATTTGTCCCCAGGGAAAAGAAAAGGGGAAACCAAGAAAGAGAGGATCCATCTTGTCCGTTTTAATCATTTCTTTTCTTCACATTACCTTTTTTTTTCTCTCTTCTCTTTTACTCCAATCAAAGTGCCTTTGGAAGATACTCCCTACCTACATGATTATTATTGTGATCTTGGCTCACTAGATACCTAGACAGTGAAAAACCTCCAGTAGATAGTTAAGTCCTGGAGGGCATGGGTAAAGAACTATCTGCCCCCCTTTCTCAGCTATTTGCATGCTCGAATTAAGATGAATCCACCGCTTCTGTTTTATTCATATTACCTTTTCCTATCTTTGATTTTATTTACCTTTTACATTCTATAAACCTATTCCCATCTCGGGTTCCATCATCATGTCGGTCTACGACCTTTTGCATATGGAAACCCGGTTACATATTTTCTAGATCATTCTAACTCAGATACTACGGCCTACTATTAGAGGCCCACGGCTTGGAGGAGCATTACCCACACCTCTTAGCCTTCCTATACGCGCACCACTATCGATGCCATGTTGCCTTTAGACTAACCTTCGGTACCTCTTTCGCAGTTAGTGAACCGGGTGCCCCAAAGTGGATTTTTCCCTATATGCACCCACAGCCAAGCTCGCAAAATCGGACGGTGAAGATGGCAGCTCTAGGGGAGGACGGCTCGTTCGCGATTCTCTATACGAATGGCGAGATATCGTGGGCTGCGAGTGCAAGTTATCTCAATCTGGATAAGATTTTCGGAGGGACTCGGCCAGGGAATGTTGTGGTGCGCTTCGCCCTTTTTTTTTTTTTTTTTAATTGGCTTGCATGTCTTTCCTCTTTCCTATCGGCAAATTTCAACAAAAGGCTGAAGGGAGAAGAGAAGAAAACGTAGGATCATAATACGGAATTTTGCGTGATACTAATAATCTATGGTGGGAATGACAGAGAGCTCTCGGCATAAAACATTAGTTTTCGCTCTAAGCCTGTATCGAGCTAATGAATACTTAATCGCTCTGGGCAGTGGAGTCATATACATTCGCGCTAGCGGGTGATGTGAGAAACGTACCCAGATGTCGAGGTGTTCACGAGTGATATGACCAAGCCCCGGCAGACCCTCACACGGATCCCCAAGTACTTCTCGCGAGCGAGGACCAAGGGGTTTACTAAATGGATTGCGAGAGAGGCGGTGCGGGGAGTGGTGACATCAGTAGTCACTGCGACATTCAATTGTACGTGATGTGATGATATCCTTTCCTGATAGACGTGAGGGAGAGTGATAAATAGTAGGTACTATATATTACTTGGTCAGTATTCCAGGCTGGATATTACTTCTATCATAAGTTGTTGCATGAAATGTTTGGGTTGTGTATAAACGGCATAAAATTCAAAAAGGTAAAATAATGTGATGAGTTCTGATTTCAGGGGGAAACACTCTTCTGTGTCGATTCTAAGTTAGGGGTAGTTACTATAAATAATGAATGGCCTAAGTTTAGTTTTAACACATGGCATTTTCTTCATGTCCTGGTTCCTAACTACTTGTATTGCTGAATAATGAAACTATAGTCTGGGGTTGAATTGAGCTTCTGTTTTAGTGGGTTTAACTAGTCCCTATTTCTATTAGGCATTGACATGATTCTTCTCAATTAATTTCTAACTCAATAATTAGTCAAAAAGTCCAGACCCTTTCTTTCTGCCCTCTTTTTCCCCCCCCCTTGGATTCACAATGAGTGAGTTGTTAGCGATAATCAATTTTACTCTACTGAGGAACACCATCCGATACAAGTGAAGATGATCTCTGATTTTTTCTTTTCGCCTCTTCGAATCCATCTTCACAAGCTCCCAAACTAATTCTTGCTAGTCCCAGCTCATGTCTCACTTCTTGTCTCCCTGACAGCCTTCAGCCACCAGGGTCTCGGCACTTGGCATCTTCTCCATTACAGCCATGGTTCGTCTCAAGATGACCATTTAAATTACCCTCCCCATAATAATGAAGCCATTTAGACGAATGAGGATACTTAATACACAGGTCTTATTAGGTCGTCTTCCAACTAGTAACTAGTTGTTCCTTCGATACATGATTATTGATTATTATTATTACACGTTACAAATTTTCGATTACTCACTCATGATACCCTGCTGATTCTTTCGTTATTTGCGGACCCTGAAATAATCTCAAAGCCTCTTGAGGACGCCATGACTATGAGAGGATCTGCGTCCCCTTTCCCCATCTACTATCTCAACATTCTTTTTTAATTTTTTCAATTGTCTTTTTGTTTCCTTTCCCTTTAACAACACTGTACCGCTTATTTCCCCTCTTCCTTCGGTCAGACCCGTTCTCTCTCTCTCTCCCACTCTCTCTCTCTCTCTCTCTCTCTCTCACTCACACTCTCGCTCGTCCGCTCTCTCTCTCTCTGTGTGTGTGTGTGTGCTTGTTCGAGCGCTGCGGCGCTCACTTTCCCTTTCATCCCCTCACCTGATTCCCTTTTCGCGGCTCACCTTGGTTCCCTTGCTGAACTATGTTTCGTGCACGTCGATACCGAATTTTTCTAGTGTTTGCAGCCATCCTGGTCCTGGTTGTCCTACACTTTACGGGCTCCCGTGACCAAACCCCCATCGTACAAATTTCTCCACCTGCCGATCCCCGTCCTCCCTATTCTGGACCAGATATCGAGAGTGATAGTGGCATTGATGAGAGCAGTAATCCCGCCATTCCAGTAGCGCCTCCATCTTCTTCTGGGCAAGAACAACAAAATAATCGGCCACTATCATCATCATCATCATCCTCCTCCTCGTCATCACCATCAGAGCAAGACCAGGACCAGGACCAAGCTCCATCGCAGCATCAACAACCATCCCAAGACCTCCCCGGCGATACCACTTCCTCTGTAGATGGTCCAGGATCGCTGGCTCATGAGCCTTCTAAAGATGAGGATGCACCCACTATTCCCAAGCCCCGTCCCGGAGGGAACGGCCATAGTGAGCCACACCCAGATCAAAAATCTCCCGAGCAAAGTACTACCATCCACTGGGAGAAACGGCCGGAGCAATTTCCTATCGACCAGGAAACCCTAATAAAGCTGCCCACAGGCGATTCGAAACCACTTCCAACAATCCAGGCAAAATTCGACGACGAGTCATCGGCTGACAAGATGAGTCGGTTAAAACGGCAGGACGCTGTCAAGGCAGCTTTCCAGCATGCATGGAACGGTTATAAGGCCAATGCCATGGGGCATGATGAAGTCAAGCCTGTTCATGGCGGTTATAATGATCCGTTTGGTGGCTGGGGTGCCACTCTGGTTGACTCGCTGGATACGCTCTGGATCATGGGTTTAACAGAGGAGTTTTCCATAGCGGTCGACTACGTCAAGAAGATCGACTTTACTACCACGACCATCAAGGAGATACCGATTTTTGAAACCACCATTCGTTATCTCGGTGGACTTCTCAGTGCATATGATCTTTCTGGACATAAGTATCATCTGCTGCTGGAAAAAGCTATCGAGCTTGGGGAGGTCCTGATGGGTGCTTTTGATACGCCAAACCGGATGCCTGAACTCTACTACAAGTGGACTCCGTAGGCTTCCCTTCCCCCCCCCCCCACACCCAAAACCAAAAAAAAAAGGCCGTTTGTGCTATAGTTAAAGCAGAGCTAATACATAAGCCATCTCTCCTCACCAGACAAGTCAAGTCAGAGAATCGTCGTGGCGATTCAAAGGCCGTGCTGGCGGAATTAGGCTCGCTCTCGCTTGAATTTACCCGTTTGTCACAGTTGACCAAGGATAGTAAATACTATGACGCGATAGCTCGGATTACTAACCAGTTGGAGGCGCTCCAAGATCATACAAAAATACCTGGAATTTGGCCCCTCACGCTGGACGCCTCGGGATGCAGCAAACCCTCGTCTCATGAACGAGGAATACCCAACAGACCAAGCGCTGGACATGCGATTCACGGAGGGACACCTACGAACTTGACGATTCCGGAATCGCATCATCGAAGACAGCTACAAGACGATGCGCAGCCGGCAATCTACCACGAACCTTCAAAAACTACTGCGGATACAAAACACCCCCAAAAACCGAATAATAAGACTCCACCTCAAGAGACTTGCCTTGGGGGTCTCAGCAGCGGAGGTTCTAGGGCACAGAATTTCGGATTAGGAGCTCTCGGGGATTCGACATATGAATATCTCCCAAAGGAATATCTCCTTCTAGGAGGGAGAAACGAACAATACCGTGATATGTACGAGAAGGCGATGAAGACAGTAAGGCAACATCTCGTCTATCGGCCTATGGTCCAGGGCGACCGAGATATCCGGTTTTTGGCTACGGCTCGTGTGACAGACGATGGAAACCCCGAGTTGACCTATGAAGGAACACACCTGACCTGCTTTGTCGGAGGCATGGTTGCCCTGGGAGCTAGGTTATTCGGAATTCATGACGACTTAGAACTCGGTCGCCAGTTGACGGATGGATGTGTGTGGGCATATGAGAGCACCCAGACAGGGATCATGCCAGAAGCATTCCAGCTAATCCCGTGCGAAAAAGTTAAATCATGCAAGTGGGATGAGGCTATATACCATCGCGCTTTAGACTCTCGGCTCCATGATCAACCGAAAACAAAATCCGCCAGCAAGCGGTCTCCGGAACCGGAGAAGGGCAACTGGCATGTTAAGGCAACCGGTGAGGAGGACGAGGAGACCACCGAGGATGAAAAGCATAAAAAAGTCGACCACCATGATGAAGAGCAAGAGGCAGACGACGAGGATCTCGTGCCTTCGCACCAGGAATACGTTGCGCAGCGAATTAAGAGCGAGCGCCTTCCACCTGGAATTACCAAAATTTCGCATCGTAACTACATTCTGCGTCCCGAAGCCATTGAGTCTGTTTTTATCATGTATCGCCTAACAGCCGATCGTGATTGGCTGGAGAAGGGTTGGGCGATGTTCGAGGCCATCACCAAGCACACTACGACAGACCAGGCTCATGCGTCTGTCAAGGACGTTACGCTAGAATCTCCCCAGCACATAGATTCTATGCAATCATTCTGGCTTGGGGAAACCTTGAAATATTTCTATCTCCTCTTCAGTGATCCTAGCCTGGTTAGCCTGGACGACTATGTCTTGTAGGTTGACCCCTATGTACTCTGTCGCTATTTGGGGAACAATTATGACGAGTGAATTTACTGACAGCTCTCTTTTTAGGACTACCGAAGCTCATCCATTCAAGCTCACGGGCAACTGATTGCGATTATTTGATATGACCCTCACTGATGACCCTTGTTCCTTGTAAATGTACTGAGACCACCACTTTAGGTGGTCTCCTGAATATAGCTTTTTTTTTAATGTTTAAAATGTACCTTTTTCCATTTGATGTAATTGAGATTTCTCAATGTATGATGCATACATGGTATGTGCAAATTATGGAAGAAACCAGTCTATAGACATTGAAGGGACGGATGTAAATAATGCCATGAGTCTGCCTCCAAGAAAAATACAAAATCTGATGAATGTGCACCCATCAAGAGATTGAGAGAGAGAGAGAGAGAGAGAGAGATTCATCGGAGAGGACGAGAGAGATAAGAATAAAGAATTCCAAGTGGATCAACAAACAACAGGAATTTCCCGCTGCCGCACCGCCCAAATTATTAACTAATATAATTAACTATCCTCACTTATCGTCATTACCAACCTCCCCTCTCCTCTTTCTCTCTGTGCTTCGACAACCTCCCTTCTCTCTCTCGCCCTCCTCCCTTCCCTCTTTCCCTCCTCCCTTCTCTTGTCACCACTACATCCACCTCTCCACCATCAACGTCGGAAGCGTCATCGCTTTCTCTTCGTCCTTGCCAAGGCGTGACGGGCGCAAGACGGGATGAGTGCAGAGACTCGACCCGCCCGACGACGACGATCGAGTTGTGGGAAATGGAGTTTGAGGTCGCCGTGGAAAATGAGCAACAATTCTGGAATGGTGAGTTGACTTGGTGCTATTGGTTCATTTATTTATTTACCTATCCTGCTTGATCCCCGCCGTCTACACAACAAAGCCTGATGTTGAGCTGCAGATATCCAAGAGATTGTTTCCGCCCCTTGCTCCTCGGAAGACGTAATCGATAATGCATTACGATCCTATTTAAGTTTGGCCACGAAATACAAAGGTACGTTTTGGTTCGATCATCATCATTCTTGGATGATAAGTGTAAACTATCTGCATCCTCTTTTTTCCCTTTGTTTTTCTGTTGTTGTTCGCTGTTAACCTGCCTCATTGATACATAGACCATTTCCTCTCGTCCGAGTTAGAAGTCACAAGATGCTCGTACAAATTGCTCGCGTCCACGATTTTCGTTGCACATACAGATTATGTTCGGCGACAAATGATCTATGGCCTACTCCAGGTACGATGCGCCCCCTTGACGGTGTCAAAATTCCTCAATCAGAGTCCAACAAGGCTGATGGTCGCAATAGGAAGATGATCTCGTGACCCTACATTTGATAGCGTCCTTTCTCCTCTTCGATGGCCGGCAGCATGAGGTCTTGCTTCACATGATGAATGATGAGGGTGTGTTTCCGCGGCTATTGGATCTGCTTCAAACACAAACGAAGCAGAGGGAGCATGCTTCGGCGGGCTTGCATCGCCTTTTGATGGATCTGCTATATGAGATGTCGAGGATACAGAGGATCAAGATTGAAGACCTTGGTGAGCTCTGGCTCCATGTAGAGGCTTGGGAGTTGCAAGCCTGCCTGGATAAAATCGGGTGGAGGTAGTAATCGCTTGCTAACTCTTGGTTAGTTCTCGTGGATGATGATTTCATTCAAGGCCTCTTTGATATTATTGAAGACTTTTCGTATGATGTCAATGACCCGTATCATTACCCGGTCATTCGCGTGCTGGTGAGTGAGCTTCTTTAATAAAATCTTGAGAAAAACAAAGCTTTTACTGATTCGCATCTGGTAGCTGGTCCTCAATGAGCAATTCATGATATCTGCCCATAACCCTGTGGGTGAAGGATCACCGTCCAATTCCTTGACCAACAAGGTCATCAAGATTTTGTCAATGCATGGGAATCTATATAAAACATTTGGCGAAAATATCATCCTCCTCATCAATAGAGAAGGTACCCAAACCTCCCGCTTTCCCCCAAGTAAATGGGATTCTAACCTGATACTATAGCCGAAACTTCACTGCAACTTCTCACGCTCAAGCTTTTATATCTCATATTCACTACCTCCAGTACCTACGAGTATTTCTATACCAACGACCTACACGTCTTGGTAGATATCCTCATCCGGAACCTCCTTGACTTACCCGAGGAGGCTTCCGCGCTCCGACATACCTATCTCCGGGTTCTCTACCCACTACTGGCTCACACACAGCTGAAAAACCCTCCCCACTACAAAAAATATGAACTGAAACGAATGCTCAATCTCCTTGTCCGGGGTCAGCTCTCCGAGAATGGGACGGCGGATCGTGAGAAGATCATGCATTTTGACGACGTCGACGAGACGACCAAGCGACTCGTTCTCCGGTGCGCTGCGGTGGATTGGCTACAGGAGGAACAAGCGAAGCAACCCTTGACAATATCCCGTCCCCCTCCAAGAGAGGATAGTTTAATCCCCCCATCGTCAGCGACAGAGGTTACCGCGGCTGCCTTTACATCAGACGCCAACATTGGGACTTGTCTTGAGTCTTCCCAGACTTTATCTTCTGCAAGCACACGTGAGAGCTCACCCGATGCCCTATCATCGACGACTTTGGATGGACTGGACTCGTCTGCTTCCACGCTCGACTCATATCGCAAACCCAGCCAAGCACAACCACTAGGGTTTCATCTTGGTGAGGAGGCATCATCCTCGACACTCAGTGTGCATGAAGTTGCATCACAGCATGAAAAACCGGGGATCATTACCCCCAGCCGTAATAATGATACTAATTCAGCAGCCACAACAATAACCCCCGCTGAACCCCATTCTAATCCTAACAAGCGCAAAATTAAACCTCTACCTCCTAAGGCTAGGCGATGGCGGGGTCGACGAGCTACTGGAGACGAGGAAAGTAGTCCAATTACCGCAGAGATAATCACCGATAACAGTACTCCGGAACAAATCAGCCCTCTGCCCCCTTCAACTCCAAAACTCGTTCCCGAGAGTGACCGGCGAAATTCAACGACAACTTCCGGTCTCGCCCCCCCGGTACCCGCACATCACATACGTCGTTCTGCCTCCAACCCGCCGCCGGCTGTTCCTCCCCCAAGACGATCGATTACCCATCATAACCAGCACCATCATCACCATCCCCATATCTCGAGTTACTGTACTCCAGTAACGAGCCCACGATTGCAACCACAGTGCAATCACAGCCAAAAGCCACCTCAGAAACCAGAACCTCCGAAAACACGTCGATGGGGTCGTGCCAAACATGCGAAGACGGATTCATCAGATCGAGGCAGCGCCCATGGCAGCACAAATAGCACTTCATCTCTCCCTTCGGAGTGTAGCACCCCTACTGAAATTACTAGTAATATGCACATTACCCCTGAGAAGCCTGAGACTGTTAGTGTGGAGGAAGCTCTACATAATGTTTCCCTGTAATGAGGTGACTGACTGTCCTCGAGCCCCTTCCTTCCAAAACTTAACCTACGCCCCCGGCCCCTAGATTTCTATACCTACTTCTCTTAGTATTAAATCACCTATAACCTATACTAATTAATACCTTTTTTTCTGTAAAACCACTAGGAGAGGAGTCAGTCGCTTAATTTAACCTAGACAAGTTTACATACCTACCTAGGTAGGTTTCTTGGAAAATCTAATTCGGATCAAAAAAGAAAAGGGCCAAGTTTGAGAAACCAATAACCGAAGTATCAAGATATGATACATAAATTGTTCATCCTAGCTAAGATATAAGGTAAGAAGAAAAGGTAAATAATTACCTAACTAATATGTATGATAGTAGTATGTGACAAAGATCAAAGTGATAAATAATTTTGCGAGACAAGAAGTCAGAAAGGAAGAAAGAATGGAAGGTAAGAAAAGTGGGATATCACAAACCGACCACAGATATAGATGGAAGAGGAGAGGAAGGAAGGAAGAGAAATTGAATATAAGAGAGAGAGAAAGCATATTTCAACGCGATTCAACACCCCAATACTTCTCGGCACCAAAAGAACCAGACCAATCTGTCTTCCAAAGGTCATCAAAGGCACTGAAGAGGACTAAATTATCTGGATCATTTGCAAACGCGGCGCGTAGGCTTTCGATGGCGACACGATGATTTTGAGGCGAGGGTACAGCGCGACCATTGGGATTACCACGATGCGGCCAGCCGGACTCACTGATCATTGTGCGTTTTCCACCCGCAACGGATGAAAGCCGTTGAGCTTGTTGACGAGCATAGTGGCCGGCTTGCTCCGGGGTTTGGTTGGCATCAAAGAAAGCATGGCAGTTGGCAGCGCAGTAGTCGGATGCGGTGCAGAGGATAGGATGCTCGATCATCTGGGAGAAGGTGTCGATGGTCACAACAGGGCCTTGGTATCCTGCACGACGGAGATACTGGCGAGCTCGGTGGACAGCGAAGAAGACTTGAGAGACGGTGTTTTTGCCGCGATTTATGAGCTCGTTGCCGATTGAGATGGTGTGGTAGATAGAAAAGTCGCCCGCCGCCGCAGCGATGATCAGGTCAAGGGATGCTTCGAGGTTTTGCAGGTCGTATACACCGGCGAAGACCTTCATGTTACGCTGTCTAGCGGCATTGACGACTTTACGGGTCTGGTCACAGTCAACGCCATAGATGCGGACGAAAGCATACTGGGTCAGCTTGTCCAGATCACTGTTTACCTGAGCTTGGGATCGACAAGTCTGGTCCGCGCTGTATGGAGAATAAGAAATACCAAATTGGCGCCGGTTGTCCACGTATGTGGGTATATGGGATGAAGGATTAGCCACATCAGTAGGTAGGGCAGGCACTAGCTCATTAGGGAGATTTAGATCAGGAGCAATTGCAATGGGAGGCAGCTCAGTTGGCGACTATAGATGATGTCAGTATTCTTTTTTTTTTGCCCCTCCTTTGCTCTGATATTTTGATGGTATCCTTCAGTGGTGTTAATTGAAATACTCACATTGGCCAGGGTGCCATCAGTGATGGTGATAGTGCTGGTTGCCTGCACTACTTCTTCGACACTGATAGTGTGTCCATTCTGGTCCACGTAAGCAATCACTTCAACTGGAACTTGGTGATCCTGAGAAGAGACATCGCGAGTTCCAAGACCGAGACGATCTATCAATAATCCACATATCAGCATCTAAACCCGTTGTCATAACCATTCCCCCTCTGTTTTGGACTCAGCATACCGGATGGCAGTGCCACTGCCTGATAGCTCAGGACCAACACCGCAGCAATGTGGATATTCCACTTCATTGCTGATCAAGTTCGCCGCGGATGTTGTAAAAGCTGGGTTGAAGCAGGTTTATGCTTGCTTGAAATCGATGAGAAAGCTATGACTCCCTCGTCAAGAAATGACTAGATAGGAGGAATTAAAATTATGAGAGAGAATGCATGAGAAATTAAGAACTCATTAATATATGTATATATGGAAGAAAAATAAGACAAATAAAATAGAAAGCTGCTATGTGCAGCAGTCAATATGGAGAGATTCACTACAATCACCTCCTAATGAAGAAGAAACTTGGTCAGTCACTTCATAAATGAAGGAAGACCCTCTATTATAGCCTGTTAGTAAGAATGTGTCCTGTGAGAATAGATCTCTAAGAATGTGAGTTTCATACCTTGTATAGATTCCAGCCATCTGGAATGCACTGTTGATCTCTACCCTGGTGTTTCCCCACTCAAGATCAGGTTGTGAAAGCTAAGATGACTCGATGAAAAGTTCTGGGGCACTATATTATATTAGTCTAATAGAATGAGGTTGGGTGAAGAAGTAAGTTGGAGGAGAAGGAATGAATCTGAGGTGGTGTCTCAGACTGTTAAGTCCCTTGATGGATTATCCCTTTCCTCAATAAGCCACAATTCCACAAAGCAAAATAAAAACATAAATAGACGAAAGCTTGACTCTGATTAAAATAATATAAGGTCTAATAATATACGAAATGCCGAGATAGCAACAACAAATAAAATAATAGAAGAAAAGAAAATAACCCCCCCTCCCCCCAACACGGCTGGGGGAAAAGAACACAAGAAAAAGGGAAAGGTGGGTTCGAGCGTGCCCGGATTTTCAGTGTAAAAATCGTTATTCTTCACGAACATCGACTGGGAACAACCAGCACGCCCGCATTCAAGTACACTATACAGAGAAAAATGTATGATAAAGTGTCATCAGGGGAGGAATATTAATAGGAAACCCTTAAGAAAATATAATGATAATAATACCGGCACATAATAGGAACGTTGACAATGTTCATGACCTAACCCTTGAAATAAGAGAAAAGAATTCATACAACCGTTACTTCTTTTTACTTAGGACCTTCGTGATGGCGTGGCGGATGGTTGTGCCGGCTTTTTCGGTCTCTTTCTTCGTCAAGCCAGTTGTGACGCATACTTTCAAAGCAGGAGGAACAATCTGCTGTGGCTCGAAGTTATCTTGGAGAGTTTTAAGGCGGGTGATCAAAACGCCATTAGCGAGGCACTAGAGTTGAAGTAAGAATTAAAAGTGAGCAGCACTTCTCATAAATCATTATGAAAGAGACAAGTTGTTACCTCATCAACAACATCCTGAAGCAAAAATTGCTGATCCTCGTAAGAAAGCTTCTTAGCAGCAACCACTTCGGGCTTGAGCACAAGTATCATGATAGGGTTCTCGGGTGCACTAGTGCAGTATACCCAATCACTGCGAGGATCAAGCTGTGACCACATAACCTTTGTAAGCTCACGCAGCTGGGAAATTATTTCCGGGCTATTCTGGAGAATACTGATAGTTGCACTGGCGGTGGTAGATAGGAGGGCGGGAAGTGCTGCTGAGAAAGTGTAGGCGGCCGCAGAGATACGCTGGTGGTGAACAATCTCATCAGAGCCGGCACAAAATCCTCCTCCTGCAATCAGTGGGCCGGCCAGCGATCCCACGATCATATCAACTTCCGCAGCATCCACATTTTGGTGCTCCGTGATTCCCCGACCAGTCCTTCCAAGGACGCCAAATGACCAGGATTCGTCAAGAATCAGTCGGAATTTGTACTTGAGCTTGAGCTCAATCTTCGCATGTAATGGTCAGCCTAATATTGCTAAAAACCAAGAGATAAGGGAACACCAACAATATTAGGAAGATCAACCATATCGCCATAGGACTCAAATAAACCCTCTGTAATGATGAACCGTCGAGTAAGAGGCTTCCTAGCCTGCTCTTTGGTAACTTTGGCAAGAACGCGTTCCAAGTCCTCCATATCATTATGCTCATACCAACGGACAATGCTACGAGAGATCTGGATACCTTTTCGGATGGCAAAGCTCACGCCTTTGTCTGCAACAATAATGTCTCCGCGCTTTGAGAAAGCAGGGATCACACTCGAAATTGTCGAAAAGGCCTGTGCATATATAATACAGGATGCGGTGCCCAGGAAAGAGGCAACGTCAGCTTCCGTTTTCATATGTACATCCTGTGTACCATAAAACCCACGAGGACCACAGGGGCCAACACCATAATCACGGAGGGTTTGGATCGCTTTTTCTTTGAGAGATTCGTTGGTGTTGAAATTGTAAAGATTATAAGATCCAAGATTCATGACTGTTCGACCGTTGGAAAGCTTTGACTTAGGTCCAACCGGGCTAACAATAATATAGGGTTAGCATCATTATAGTACTCTTTCAGGGGTATAGAGGGGGGTTAGAAAGTAATTACCCAACAATAACAGTCCGCTTATCGACTTCCATTTCTTCCAGAGGGGTCGGTTTACCTACAAGTGGCTCCGGCACCCACTCGTCTACCAAGTCATCAATCTCATCCTCGGAAAGTTGAACCACGCCCGGCTTGGTGGAATATTTTGGAGCAAGTAGGTAACGAACTGCGAAGAGGAAAAGAAACAACTCTACAGCAGAGCGTATGGGATCATTCTGGTAGCTGGATTTGACGTAACGGAGAAAAATAGCAGATCCGGGCACACGGTGGAAGAGGTTTGCAAGCTCAACTAAGTACTCCGAAAGGAGACGTTGAGTCTCTTGAAGATCCATGGAGGTTGGAGACCCGGAGAAGGACAAGTCAAAAAAAGGGGAAGAGGGCGCTCGTCACGCAACTACCTGAATTTGAGAAGAAAAAGAGAGTTTACAGGTTTAAAAAATACCATCTGAGCAATATTGAAAGATAATTGGCAAAATCACGATGAAGGGATAAATAAATAGAGGACGCCAATATCGCGGTCGGATTTGTCGCAAGTAACCTGAAACTCTGATTTCCGGACCCAACCGACACGTGACTTCTAGCGCAGGAAACAGCAACCCTTACAAGTACTCTGTACAATAAAAATTATGCAGTGCTGTTGCTGAAGATGGTTCGGCTTTTAGGTGGCATTACGTTGTTAATTCCAAAGTAACATAAGAAAACAATAAATAGAAATTTGCTAGTCTAATGATCTCACAAAAACGACAGGACAACAAAAAACACCTCGCGAATACAGAATGACTTGGCAAATATTGATCCATTATTGGTGATAACAAGGAAGCCTTCCACTAAAAGATTCGGGCAGAAAGCGGAGATAAAAGGGGAAATAGAAAGAAAGAGGAAAAGCTAATAGCAAGGGACTCAGCAGCAACGTCAAGGTGCTGAATAATTTATACAGCTCGTTTTCATGTTCCGTTTCTGAATAATGTAGCAAAAAAAAAAAGAAAAAGAAAAAAGGAAAGTAGGCTCTAGTAAGCCGGCGACGGGGTTACAGCAACGAATCCGTCAGGAAGACCGGTACCAGTATAGCCAGTAATGGTATCGTTGTTGTCCTTGTCAAGAGGCTGCATGAGGTCCATCGGGATGCTCGAAGCTGAAATACCGAGATCCATATTACGAGCGATGAGTGGAGCGATAAGAAGGACGAGGAACAAGACAAGCATGACAAAGTACAAGATCGCAAAGCGAATAACACGTCTCTTTCGAAGCTTGGATTGCTTTAAAGAATAGATTGGAGGGCGAATTTGTCGGCTAGTGCCAGTTAGCAAGTGCTTTTTGTGAAATTTGAACATACGAGTTGCCCTTACCTTGGTCGGAGCCAGAAAAGAATGACGGAATGGAACTTGTCAACATAAGGAACACATAGAGCAGGCAGCATGACAAAAAGAATCAGGTGACCCAAGATAAAGTCTGCGGCGAAATAGCCCAACTCGGTAATCTTGCAAAGGAATTCACGTCCTGGCTGAGAGAGAGAGTGCCACCCCATGCTATACCACTTTCCAGTCCACCATGCGATGTTTGACTGGTCGTGCTTGAACTCACGGGTAAGAGCAAGGGCAATAATGAGCTTGTAAATAAAACGCTGAATAGCAGCCATTGCGATCATGCCCATGAGACAGCGGGGCCAAGACCAGGATTCAAGGAAGAACATGACCTCAAAGATTGCGAGGAGAACAATGACTGCGATGGCGTGTGCAATAGCAGCGAGGACAGAGCCGAATTTCTTGCAACACATACTGAGGATGGGTCCCATACAACAGGCCATACCGAAGAAGGCGCCGGCAACACCAGCATTGATACCAATTGGACCAAATGCGACGATTGCAATACGAACAATCGCATTCTTGGGGCTTGCATTTGGCACACCCGTCCTAGAGTTGATGTACAGGTAAGGCACAAACGTGACGGCGACCAGTACTAGTGGAGCTACGATCTCGCTGAAAAAGATATTGGTTATATGGGCTCGAGGAACGTCACCAGACCCCTTCTCCGAAGGCACACCAAGAAGTTTGCGCTTGTAACCGGTGATTCGGGTACGTGACAGGCGACAGAAACCGATCCAGGAAGAAGCGTGCGAGCGAGAATTTCCACGGGAGAGCCAGCGGATGTAGTCGCGGTAGTCAATGAAAAAGTCATTCCAGGCAAACTGGTGGGGGTTGAAGAGGAACGGGGAAATGCAGAGGGCGAGAAGTGAAACCCAGAACCAGATAAGTGACGCAGTCCAAACAGTGGAAGTTGCGAACAAGAGCATGAGGAGAGAGCGGGCTCCAGCATAAATGGAAGGACCAGCAAAACGAGAGTAAAGGACACCAAAGGGGATGCGAGCTGTTGCGAAGCCACGGCCAGTACCAATGTATCGGGCACCACCAAAAGAAAGGTTTTGGTGAACGGCGTTAGCGTAAATTTGGCAGACAAACACCTCGAACATGAAGGAGAAGGAGCCAAAATGTTTAGCCAAGCGTGTAGCCATGCGCCAGAGTCCTCTCTCAGTCAGTTCTTGGACAGCTAAGGGAACGAACGAAATGAAGAACACGATGAAAATAGAGATGACGCAGCGGTTAACCCAGTTGACAATCGGAATGAGGGGTGCACAAAATGTGGGTCGCAGGGGATCGGTGATGGGCAGGTCAGGGTTGTAAGTACACATGATGGTTTCATGCTTGAGGGCTCCGAGATTGACGAGGACAATCATGAACATCTGCACGGACAACATGATGAACATATTGTTAAGATGGAAGCCAGGGTGCGCATAGTAGAATGACAGGAACCGATCAAGGGGTAACTGGGTGCCCATGTAATAGTATTCTCGTGAGAGCATTTGCTCTCCCATACCAGTACCGATCTTGGTTGTGAAGTTGAGAATGGAGCCAAATCCAAGATCACGACCCTTACCGCATTGGAAGTATTCACAATGCTTGATGCGACCACCACGGATCATAGCGTTCATACCGGCGTAAATATCTTCGTTCAAGTGGAGACCTTTCTGGGCTTTGGAGATACCACCTCGGGTGGCCATGAAGATGCCATTCAAGAAATCAGGGTGACCATAATGGAGTTTTCCGCCGATTTGAGCCAGGGTACGTGCGAAAAGGGTTCCGAAGGTTTGTTCTTTACCAGCAGCAACGTCACCTAGAACACCAACATTCTCTGAGAAGATGTACTCGCGAGCACCAAGGATAGCAACGGGGGCCTCGTCAGAGGTTGGGACACCCGGGGTGTAGGGAGAAACATTATCCGTTGTCAATTCTTCGAATTCGGCAAGAACGCTGCGAATCTTCAGACACTCTTCGAGATAGTTGTCCTGGTTGGCGTCGATAACCTGGATGTATTCACCACGGTAGAAGATAATCGCATGGTTTTGGTTGTCTGATTTACCGTCTCCGAGAATGGGGTTACCTGAAAGTTGGATCCTGAACTTAGGTTTGCGCATGCCGTTCTCGAGCAACTCGCAGTGTCCATCGATCAAGGACGAGTATAAGCGGGGTTCCTCGCCCTCGTTCACCGGGGGCTCCTCATCGAGATAAGCAATTTGGAGATCGGGATAGGCACGGAGAAGGAACTCAGTGTTTTCGCGTTCTTCCTTATTGAATTTGGCATAACGCTGCATGGAGACACAGATCTTGAACTTGCGGCGGGCCATGCGCTCAAGCTCACGCTCCAGTTTCTCAGAATTTCCGCCAAACATTTGGACAACTTCAGGATTTTCGACACGGTATAGGAGCTTGATGGCGCGGCTATAGTTCATGAATCCAGAGATTGTCCTATAGAGAGTCTGAGAGCGAAGGGATGACCAAATACGGGTTCGCAAGGTGTATTCTGGAGCAGCTGACTTGAAACCAATGCAGTAGAATGGAAGGTCATCAATTTTGCTCTTCGCGGCATCCTTCTCACCCTTCTCGTATTCGCCGTTGAATTGGGAGGTTTCGTCCGCCAAAATCTTTGTATCCTTGACAAAACAATCCCATTCGTGAGGATGGAGCTGCTTCAGGTATTCAAGGAGGGTGACACGAGAGTAGGGTTCATCTTCACGAATAATCTCACGCAGGGACAGAAGGATCTTTTCGCCATAGTGGGGAATCAAGACAGTAAATGTTGGCATATTGTCGACCGGGAGAGGTTCCGGCATTGGGGTAGATAACGACTGAGCAAAGAAAGAGATACGGCGTTCAGCCTCACTTCCCGCAGGGAAGAATTCCGTCTTGAACGATTGATCTTCTTGAGACACGAAGAAGGTTGGCGCGCGGAGAGTGCGCTTGCCTTCCTGTTCAGAGGGGACCTGGTGATACAACAACTTCTGGACGTGGTCGATAGCCAACAAATGCTCGCGGTACATGGAGATAATGATTGCGTTCCAAACTTGTGAGATCAACACTTTGGGTTTGTACTTGATTTCCATGTCCGTTGTAGCAAGAACCTTGGAGTATATACGCTTTGGGAGGCGGGAGAAGATATTTCTCCAAGGGGACCAGATCGAAACACCCAAGTAGAAAGACCTCGCGACAGAGAAGATGGTGTTACAAATGATGTACCACAAGTAACTGTCCAGGAAAAATAGTGTCAGGTCCATGAAAAACATGAGTCCAAGGAGGATTTGGGGCTGAGCGTGGCAAAGTTGCTTGGGAATGTATGTGACGCTAGCACACTGTCTAATTCGCATTGGCGATAAGATTCGGATGGGGTCCTTGAACGACAGCGTCAAGAAAAAGTAGGATTCACACAGCTTTGCACCGAAGACACAAATCCATAGTCCGTAAGACATCCACATATCATTACCCTTCAGCTTGGGGAAGCTTGCGGTAAATGTTTGACTAGCAACGTATTGACGACCATGCTTCTTGAGGTAGCTACCAAACAGACCACCTAGGGGCATGACAGCACAGAAGAAGAAGGTGGCAAGGGCAATGAAGAAGTGGACGATACCAACGGCAAGAGCAATTTTGGAGTCAAGTCCAGACGAAAAACCGAATACGAAAACACCAGGTGCCAAATTAATAACAAAGAGCACAATCAGGAACATAAGTCGTTTGCTAAGATGCTGAGCACCGGCCCAACGACGAGGCACATACAGCCATTCAGCCAGCGTAGCCAGGATCTGAATGAACGCACAGAGAGCACCACCAAAACCAACAGCTGACCAATAACGCGAGCCAGGTGGTTTGTTGTTGAGCTGCTGTCGATAGTTGTGGGTGTAGAGAGTGGGAGCATTGTAAGCAGTAAAGAACCAGAAAGCACCAAGATGAATGACCCAGATGCGGTTGAAGTTGGTAATCATGTGGAACCAGGACCGGGTTTCCTTGTACGTTTTGAAAAAGGCCTTCTTCCAAACGATGTCCTTAAGTTTCGTCCATCTCTGAGCAGGTGGGATGTCAACCAGTCGAGTCTTGTCTTCAAATGCTAACCGCTCTATTCCTTCAGGGTACCAGAAGAGCTGGTTCATGTCATCGTATCCAATGATTTGATTATGGTCGCGTTCCCGACGGACATACTTGCCATCCACGATCTCATAGCCCTGGTCACGGCAGAATTGGTATAAAGGCGTGATCACCTCATTCAGGTAGGTGAATTCCTCGACAGGCTCGACGCGGTTCTGGCATTCTGGCGAGTTATAGTAGTCGTCGGCGCACTTGAAAATGAAGCACAAACACTCGGGAAGAAATCGCACTTGATTCGCTTCACCCCAGCACAACAGGTACAATGCGATCTGACGGACTCGATCGTGTTGGGACATCCTATTCATCCGGGTCTTCCATCTGTACTCGGCTGCTTCCAAACTGTTATCACCCTCCAAAGCTTCCAATGTAGCGTCAACATTCTCGGGGTTCTCTTGCGCGGCTTTCTTGGCTGCC
Source organism: Aspergillus haitiensis (assembly GCA_027569155.1). Taxonomy (NCBI): domain Eukaryota; kingdom Fungi; phylum Ascomycota; class Eurotiomycetes; order Eurotiales; family Aspergillaceae; genus Aspergillus; species Aspergillus haitiensis. The sequence goes on from JAPDEO010000048.1 coordinate 48,829, forward strand.
TTGCGAGCCTTCCTGGTTTTTCGATCACCCTTGCCGAGCTTCATATTTGCAAATCCTACAGCATCATCCAAGTCGAGATGGGCTGCGAAATACCACCGTCGATAGTTTGCGTTGTCGCCTCCAATATAATCCGCGTGCAGCGAGAGGAGAGCTTGGTTGGGGGTCATACGTGATGCACGCGAGTCAAGCTGGGTCAAGAGATGATCATACATGTTGCGCATGCTGTCCCGCTGGAAACCAAATTTGTTCACCAGGTCGATGAAAATGTCTTCAATCTCTTCCTTAGACACGGGGATTTGACCATCTGACGCCCATGCAGGATAAGGCTCTCGGGATCGCTGGCCAGCGGGGAGTGCATTCCCGTACTCCATTCCATAAACCGGAGTAGATGCTCCCGAAGATCTGTTACCACCATATGAAACCTGAGATGACGGCGGGCGATACCCATAGCCCCGTCCGCCATATTGACTGTCCGCATAGCTATTGTACCGTTCGTCACCACGGCCATAGTAGTCCATGTCAGCTGCCCGAGCAGTTTCAGACCTCATGGTAAAGTCACTGAAAGTCTCTGACTCTTCTTCTGAATCGCGACCACCGCGTCTTCCTCTTCCTCCATAGCCTTGAGCGTTTCCCTGATCATAGTACTGGTCGCCATAGTAGTCGTCCTGGTGACCAGCATCGTAGTAACCCCCTTCTTGATGATAACCACCACCGGCCGCAGGTGCTTCTGCGTTATAGTAGCCGCTAGCAAAAGTTAGACAAATAATTTAACAGACAAGTACGATTCACATACCCTCTATTATCATAATATCCATCCCCGTAGTCCTGGGGGTCATAGTAATCTTGGCCTTGCTGATCATGGTAGTAAGCATCGCTTTGGTCGTGATGCCCCTGTTCATGATGGCCGTAGCCATCATCGTAATGGCCTTGTGGGTAGCCTGACATAATGGCTGACCACAATCACCTCGTCGTTAAAAGATTCTATTCCAGCCATCTCCTGTTAGCATATGACGCCATCATTGACAATATCGAGATTCTGGCAAGAATATATACATACAGGGGCTGTAACCCATTAAATATTAAAACTTAGCAGCTTGGGGATTTATTGACACATGGACGAGCAAAATCTCAGTCTTTGTCAAATGGCAATCTGAGGGCTTCCCTTCCCTTGTTAAATGCACTAGGCGCGTCGAAAATCAAGTCGACGCTAATGTTCTCCCCTGGAGACGCCAAACTTTATCAATCGACTGATGTCCCACTTGAGCGAGGCCGAAGAAAAAAGGATTGTCTTTTTTTTCACTATTAGTCCGTTGTAAGGCGTGAAGTGAATACCGCAGGTAGTCAAACGAATGGAGGAGGAAAAAAAAATAACGAAAGGAAATGACTTTTTTAGTGAAGAAAGGGGAAATTTTTTTTCAGAAGGTTGGAGGGTCAAACTGTCTCAGCCGATAGCCTCTTCTTCTTTCCCCAAAAGAAAACGAGAAGAAAGGAAGGAGTTTCGGTTCAGGTTGTTGAGGTGTTTTGTCAAGTGGAAAACAATAAAAAGAGCGAAGCAGGACTCAAAAACAAGGTCGGTGAGGAGGGGGCAAAAAAAAAAAAAAAGAGAAGCCGAAAAAGAAAAAGAAGGGAAGGATCCTAGAGATGGATGAAGGGAGGGAGAAGGCTTGAGTTGGACAGTAATCTTCAAAAGGGAATCGATTGACCACCAGGTAGGGAAGAGACTGGCTGGGGGGGACTGGGGTTATTTTGGGATCTGGATCTACTAATTTACTGCACATCAGTGTCTCCTCCGTAAGCACCTGTATGTGGTACCTACTTCTGATTACTTCTGCGCGTATTGGGGGAAGGCTACGTACGGTAATTAAAACCACTAGCATGACTGGGGTACCTTACCAATCCTAGTAAGTAGGAACTCCATCACCCGCCAAATTTCCACGTAATATCCATTCTACGATATTACTGCGCGTGCGACAATGTCACTCGAACGTCTCTCGTTGGTAATGTTACTATATTTTATAGGCAGCATTAGTCAAAATGATTGACTTCTATCCCCTAATTATTATCAACATTTTCAGTATTATTGTACATTTAACAATTTGCTGCGTTGGCTTGTTTCCCTCATTATTGGGCAACGCTGGACAAGGTGTAGGTGTAGGTGCCTTGAAAAGTTTGTACCTTATTCTGCGGACGTTATCCTATCCGAAGGGTAAGGCGTAACAAGGCAGGAAAGCCCTATTAAAAAATGCTTTGTTGTCAATAACCTAAACTCACTAGTGGATAGATTCTTATCCAGAAAATGTAAATTTTTGAAAGATGCACATAAACTATGGTTCTTGTATCAAATAATGAGATCCTCAAGTTATAGCCTAAAGATAATCTCATCCAAACCCCTGGCTTCCCTTTTTCCTTATTTAATTTTTTTTTTCTTTCTTGAGATCTGTTCGAGTATATTTTGTTTTTGTTTTTGTAAACAGGAACATTCAAATCTTGGAAACATTTGGAGGTTTCCAACAAATTACTAGAGCATGGGCACGGAATTCCATGGAAGTCACCGGCGCGGCCCCTGAGCGCGGACCCACATGCTTCCCTTCTAGCCAATTGCTAAGATTACAAATTTACCATACACATCTATCTTGATGAACGTGTAACGGTTTTACCCAGATTGTTTACATTATTCTATATTTTTAGTTGGTATGCAGGTTTTTATTTATTTTTTATTTATTTTTTTTATCTCATTCCTCAAGCTACCCAGTGTTCACCTCGAGTATCCATAACTCCCACATCATGGAGACAGTGAATGAATGCGTCGCCATGGAATCATTGTTATGATTTCCCCAGGTAAGAGTTCTCGGTCAGCCTCTTCACTCGTCTCCCACAATCCGAGTATGCTCCCTCGTCCCTTGTAAGCATGTGGCGTAAGGATTTCCATTCTACAACCTTATATCAGATCTGTATTTTGAAAAAAATATAGATATATTCAAACACTTAATCAAATACCTAAACAGGAAGGGTAGATAGAGGCGTTGACTAGTATTATTTGCCCGTACCCAAATTTTAAGCGGTACTGGTCTATCAGAGTTTATGCAATGAGGCATATACTTTTTTTTTTCCTATAGCGTTGGTTGGTGTATTAACCCGGTTAGGGTGCATTATCTTTGCTCCTAAGATCGATCCCAGCTGCTGAGCCTCCGGAGAAGGTAATCAAGCTGACCTGAATCTTGCCACCATGGATCATGATATAAAACACCAATCGTATGGTTATTATTAGACTTAAAATTTTGTTACGCAAGCTAGATCACAAAGGACTTATGCCAGCCACTAGCGCGCAAATTGAACATTTTTAGCTTGCCGTTGTTCACACTGGGCAGCCTATATTCAACCCACTTCTAGTCTCTTAAAAACTAAGCCTATAATTGCTCAAGATGGCCTTATAGAATATATAGTAGTGTCTTGTTTTTTTACTGGTTCTAGATGACTTAGAGTGAGGAATAGTCCTCGAGCAGTATCAAGTATAACTTCTAGTACCTACCTAGTATCAGGTACCCAGCGCCGACATACTCTGCAATGCTTGGATGCTCCATTCTTGATTGAGGCAGGAACTACTGTCCACCAAGACTTATTGACCAACATACCTACCCAAAGCATACATGTGCTCCCTGCTCCTTTCTTTCTATTTCCTCTGAGGCCCTACTACCTTCAAGGGATCTCCATCCCCTGAGATAATAGCTATTTTCCCTGATAATAATAGATAATAGGTGCTTTACTCCTTTGCCAGATGTGCTGTCTGGTGTGTGGTGCGTATCGAACAGTAAATTACTTTATGATAAAAAAAATATTACGCCAAATACGGGTATTCCGCGGTACCAGGCTTCTAAGGAGAGTGTTGTTTCAAAAAGAAGATATAGCCAATCAACGAGGGCATCCATTGCTTTCTTTGCTTCCCAAGTGACTAATAATCACACTAGATAATCAAAGACTCCCCACTCAAACCCCCTACTTTCAGTCAAGTTGATGAAACCAATGGTTGTTCATTGGCCCATTATTATCACACGTCTTCAGTTGTTCTGGCAAAGTTAAATTCAATCAACAACACACTTCAAAAGGCTCTAATCACAACGATCTACAGAATAGTGGGCGCCACTTTCTTGGACAAGAAAAAAAAATTATACTTGTGCATCGAAAATGTAAGTGAATGTCTTGCATTCTTTTTTATAATGTTGATGTTATACTTGGACCATTATACAGCCATGGGTTCGTAAACCTAATTTCCCCCGCACATCCAATAATAAACCCCAAAGGTACAGTACATCCATGATACAATCTCCATTACACGCCTGTTACTTTATTTTGATTATCAGTATTCTTATGGATGATGGAGCGGTTGATGAAGTGTTGAATAATCTAAAGGCTCTCGTGAAGTCTAAAAAGATACAGAGCCCAATTTTTTCCTTCTTATTTTCGTATATATTCATGCCCCTATCCCCACAAGGCCAGGACTATTACTAGATACTATATTATTGTTATTATTGTTATTCTTAGATACCTAGGTCTTGTATTCAAAGAGTAAGTGGCTTTTGTATGAACCGAGTCAGGGCTGCACCGAAATGTGCGGATTTCGGCGCAGTTTCCAAAAATATCTTAAGACATTATCATAAAATAACTAATAATCAGGCTTGAGATCTCGATAACCGTGGAACCCACCAAAAGTTTCACCCACCATGTACTACGTACTTCATTTATTCTCCGTCCCTCAGTTGACAGCGCGAACCTCTAAACGGAGGGAGCAAAATCCAAATGCAGCCCATTTGGGTCAACAAAATGCCTACTGGTGGCGGGCATTTTAATTCCGTGTTAGGAGATGCCGAAACTTCGGGATCGGAGCCTTCACCAGGAATCTCAATTCTCAACTGTCACCCTTGCAGACATTATTCAGGAGTTTCCATCAACTAGACAATTTTGTATGCCATATTCAATTTAAATATTAATAAATAATAAGGACAAATATATGAGGGGGAGGAAAACAGCTAAAGTCCAAAAAGTTTCCCAGCCTATGTGATGATTATCAAGCAATAGTCCGCGTTCAGTAATAAATAGTGCTGACCGTATCTCAATCATTATTTCTGATAAAAGGCTCAAGTCCTTTTCTCTCTGACCTACATATGTACATATTTAATCACTAAGCTTTTAGTGTATTTCAAAATACAATTCCTCTCTTCTGTTCGATCATAATAATGAAGTAATCTCATGGGGCTTCGTACGGACTAACATTATTACCTGGGTACCTCTTCCTATCCACAATCATCCACACGCTACGTATGTTGATCTCAACCAGGTTGGTCGACCATCAATATTACTACTACCTAGGTATTGAAACCAGGAGGCTGATTTCGTAATTTCTGGGCCAATCCTTGACTCCGAAACCATGGGTGGCGGTGCAAAAGAGGTTGGTTTTATAAAATTGGTGCCTATTCTGCGCCAATAAAGTGACAACTTGAAGCAGCTAGGGTGGACGGGTGGCAAGTTACCCAACGATCGTAACAGTTAGGTGTACGTAGGTAGGTGCCTGTCTGGTCCAGTCCAGCCATAGGAGGGGTCGGAAAACATGGAACTGAAAAGGGGTTGGTTTCAAAAATCAAGCCTGGTGAGTACAGTGGTGGGTCCCACAATCTTTTTTAAAAAAGCAAATATATTTTATTCCTTGGTAAATGTAGAAGGGTGAGGAAGTTTTTGATACTTTTTTTTAGCATTTTTTAGAAATACACTGCTCAGTACAGACTCTGTAAAAGGCGAACTCGAATAGATATAGGTGCGTAGGAACTCCTCTTAACGTCAACAAAACTACATACATGATGCCCCTGAGACCATCTCTGGTTTTAGTCATGTCCAAAACCCATCCCCCTCAATAGGTTAAATGGGGCCGGTTTGCTTTAAAAGTAACCGAATCCCTGACCTACGTTAAAGTGATGATATTCCATCATTACAAGAGCTTGTTCGAAATGAAAGTGGGTGGTGTTTCCCATCTTGAGTGACCTTTCAAGCCCACTCGGAGCAAAGCAGGTAAAGATCTTCAAACAAAGAAGTTAGCTGTTTCCCTCATTTTAGGTATTTTCTACTAATCCATGATAAATTGCCTTTTCGCCACGTCCAGCACATCAAACCCATCGACAACATTATTGTTTCAATTGGTCTCTCCGAGCGCTGATAGCCAGCATAACTACTAGGTACGATGGCAACTTACTGCCAAGTATTTGTCCCGAAATGAACATGACGTCGACGAAATTTTTCAGTGCTCCACGCGTACCTGATACATTAGTTTAGATCGTGTCGAGCCACTCAAGAGTTCGGAAAGACCATTATCCTGCGCATTAGAGAGGGGGGGAAGGGAAAAAAAAAAAAAAGGAAGATTTTCTCGAGGTTGGGGGCACTCCAAAAGAAGCAAAGAAACAAGGGAAAACAAATCATTCCGATTCCGCATTCAGTATTTGCCTCTCGGGGTGAGCGCGCCGCTTCAGCCACCAGCAAAAGAATTCCTAGCATCAAGAATCTCTTGAAACCTCAACAGGTCGTTCTTCATATTATTCGAGGGCAAAGTAAAGATTATTATTTTTCAGGTTGCAAATTAGGCCCATAAATCCCCGCTCAAGTATGGTCTATTGTCTATTTATATTCTCCAAAGTGCATCAGGGGTTAAAGTTCCCCCCAGATCTGTCGACCTCCTGAGAAGTGTCGCTGTGGGACCAGCTTGCGCGTTCGCGCACCCTGTGAAATCAGGGTGTCCCGTCATGGAGAAAGCCACCATGAGGACAAGTCCCAATGGCGCCTATTACAGGTGCAAGTCCCTTAAAATCCCTAATGATCGGCTGTGGGTTGTCTTTTTAGCACCGGGCGGCAGCAATAGTCCCCAAAACCCGTCCCGTCTAACGCCTATGAAGGGTCCAGAAAACAAAATAAGTGGGCTTTGCTTAAACCTTCCCTGAAACCCAGATCAATGCGAGGGATATGTAGAAGAATATGGGATCCCCCAGCGCCCAGGCGTGCTCCTCCCTTTTCTTAACCTAGACACTGTACCTACAGAATAAGACACTCGTTTGTTTCTTTTTCTTTTTTTTTCCGTTCTCTATTTATTTTTATCTTCAAATCTTTTTGTTTTATTTTTTTTTTGGCTTTCCCTCTTTTTAAGATTTCTTTTTTGGGTCTGCCCACTGTTCAGGGTTCTCTTTTTCTTTTTCCACTCTCGTTCCATCTATCGTCTGCTCTTAGGCATAGTATTATCAGTCCCTCGTTATTGGCAAAATCTGCCCCTCATTCCGCTCTTTCACGTTTCGAAGGGAGTATTCGTTCCTTGTACAGACTTGTGGTCTGAGCTTTATCTATCACACTGTCTTATCTCCAACAGAGGGTACCTCGTACATACTAGAAGTTCAACATGAAACTCTCAAGTGTCATTGCAGGAGCTTCCTTCCTCGCCGGGAGCGTCCTTGCTGCCGATTTAGATCCCATTGTCATCAAGGTAAATTAATGCCTTGAGGCTTTCAAGGAGCTCTGCAAATTTGATAAACTAAGCCAACATTTCACAATAGGGTTCCAAGTTCTTTTACTCCAGCAATAACACACAATTGTACGAATATCCCCAGCTTGAACGCAGTGTTCTTCGTTAAATCCTTGCTAACGTGGTGCTCATAGCTACATGCGTGGTGTTGCCTATCAGCGTACGTGTAACTGACTTGGATATGAGACGAAATGGAAAATGAAAGCAGCTGACACGCTCCAGAGGAATACTCCGGCCCCGGCTCCACCACTAACAACTACAAGGATCCTCTTGCTGATGCCGCAGCTTGTCGGCGCGATGTACCCTACCTCGAGAAGCTCAGGACTAATGTCATTCGTGTTTATGCCGTCGATCCCAACGCTGACCACTCTGTGTGCATGCAACTTTTAGCAGATGCTGGAATATACGTCATTGCGGACTTATCTTCCCCCGGGGAGTCCATCATTCGCAACAATCCTCGGTGGGACACTGGCTTGTATGCTCGTTATACATCTGTGATCGATAATTTGGCGCAATACACCAATGTCATTGGATTCTTCGCCGGAAACGAAGTGTCAAATGATCCAGAGACCACACCGGCCAGTGCATTCGTGAAAGCCGCTGTGCGGGATATAAAGGCGTACATCAAAGATAAGAATTATCGTCCAATGGGCGTTGGTTACGCCACCAATGACGACGCTTCCATTCGTGTAGACATGGCCAACTATTTCAATTGTGGAAACTCTGAGGAGAGTATTGACTTTTGGGGCTATAACGTTTACTCTTGGTGTGGAGCTTCCTCTTATCAGAAATCGGGGTATGCTGATCGCACTGAAGAATTCCGTGACTACTCAGTGCCAGTATTCTTTGCTGAATATGGCTGTAACGAGGTTGAGCCTCGCCAATTCACGGAAGTTCAGGCTCTTTACGGTCCCGAAATGTCTGACGTTTGGTCCGGTGGCATTGTTTACATGTACTTTCAGGAGCAGAACAACTACGGTGCGTCAAAGTCCTTGTGCTTGTTCTTGTTATCCTCTCTATTTCTCTTTGGCTCATCTCTTTCTTTTCAGGTTTGGTCAGTATCGGCAGCAATGATCAGGTCACCACCCGGGTTGACTACAGCTATCTGTCAAAGGAGCTCGCCAGTGCAACCCCTACCGGTGTTCAAAAGGACGCGTATAGTCCTACCAACACTGCTCTTCAGTCCTGTCCCTCGGTGTATAGTAACTGGCAGGCTATCGCTTCCCCCCTACCTCCCACCCCTAGCGAGCAACTCTGCGATTGCATGGCAGGTAGTTTGACTTGTGTGGCAAAGGATGACATAGCTTCCAAGATGATCGGTACTACGTTTTCCACGTTGTGCGGGTATCAGGATGGTGCGTTCTGCGACGGTATCTCGGCCAACTCGACCACCGGCGACTATGGTGCCTACAGTATCTGCACTCCTGAGCAGCAGCTCTCCTTTGCCCTAAACCTCTATTATGAGAATCAGGTGTCCCAACAAAACGGGGCGAACGCCTGCGACTTTGGTGGAGCCGCATCTACCCAATCCTCTACCACGCCCACCGGCTCTTGCACCTCATTACTTAGCCAGGCTGGTCCATCTGGCACGGGCACCGTCGACCACTCGTCGGGATCTACTGGCGGTTCCACTTCTCAGGGTGCAGCATTTATGGTGGCTCCCGTCGGTGTCAATGTCGGGTTCGTTCACGTAGGTGTGTGTGTTGCCATCGCTGTTGTCACCGGTTTTGGTATGATCTTGCTTTAATTTACTCCGTCCAGGGAGGGGCGCGCGGACAGTTGGGCTCTACGAATACCCGTAGACTAAGGTTCATTTTTTTTAATTGACTTGAATTTTGTAACATAATATATCCTTCGTATTTGATATTATTTTGCTATTATACAATGTCATTCTCTTTTCTCTTTTCCCTATTGTTCCTTTTGAGGGGGGGCTTGGATCGTCTTGTCCTGGCATACATGCTGTTGTACCTCTCACCCATGGACTTTGCAGTAGTGCACATAATATATCTCCAACGACTCCACATAAGATTAACCTTAGGTGGATAGTGGTAGATACCCTGATCCTCCGAAACAAAATAGATAATCTAAATAGCTATCATAGCTATACCTGATTTTACAATTCCATTGGGAGATGGTAGGAATAATTCAGGCCTAAAAAGTACCTGTACACAAACCATTGCTTGGACCAATATACCAAGGAATGGCGAGTAAAAACTTTTTTAATTTATTTTGTCGAAATATGAACAATTTACCACAACAAGCCCGGGTGGTCTAGTGGTATGATTCTCGCTTAGGGATTTAACCCAAGCATATCTGCGAGAGGTCCCGCGTTCGATCCGCGGCTCGGGCCTTGTCTTTTTCAGTTTTTATTATTTTTTCATTTGCTTTCTCTCTCTCTCTCTCAAATTACCAATCACCACACACACACACACACCCACACACACACACCACCACCATCCACCATCATCATCTACTACTTCCTACTACTTACTACCTACCTACCACTTACTTCTTAACTTACATTAACTACTCTACTTATTACGTTGTTGTGGCGGTGTCGCATGACAGTAGTAGCCAAGGGCATCATCATCATCAATTAAGTAACATTATATATATAATACATCAGGATTTATCTGGTGGTGGGTGGCTAGATAGCTAATCTCATTTATTATACCGCAAACATAATTAATTGATGCTCAAATTTCCCCCCACTTCAGTAATACCTGAAAAGGACTCATCACTCTGTTCCAAAATGAACCCTCTTGACATGCATGCCCGGTTAAGACAGGCAGATCATTTATAATAATAAATATATTTATTTACTTGATCAACTGGATTTCGGTGACCTCCATCCAGCATTCTGACCCGCCTCGGTTTCAGTCATTGAACGGTAAAGCTGAATAATCGATCAAATATAGGAAGCAGTATTAGATAGACATCGAATTGATCCAACCATACATACAGTTTCAGAACTGCCTTATGAGTTCATCATTCTACCTATGCCTAGAAGTCTGCCCGGAATCTTGATCCTCCCCGCACAACCGAGTTATAGCTGCGTTTGCTATTGACTACTAACTACTCTATTCACCATGCTTAGTCTACGTGTATGCTATGGTTCTCCAAGTAATATTATATATCATTATATATCCGATTATTACGAAGGGTTGTGCCCCGGAAAAGTACCAGATAGAATAAAGAGGGACGCCACTGCATGATACTATCCTCGGCGGAAACTCTATCTAGAGGGGCGTCAAAATCAATTATGAGAGTACCTTAGTCTTCTTGATGTCCCGCAATACGGTGCAGCATACATGGGAGATCTGCAACTAGCTTCCTCTCTGCCTAGCAAATGTGCAGATGTGAATAATGAAGTGCACTGAAGCACTAAGAGGATGGACAAGCCTCACAGACCTTATAATGTTGTCCCAATACTCTTGGATAAAGGTGTTGTCCATCGGAGAAATGGAGGTGAAGGGAAGTTAGCTTTGAGTATGGCTACCAGTCATGGGCAACATGATACTGTCAATCTATTTGTTCAATATGTAGTCCAAGCCCCATAAATATAATTTTTTTTTGTCTTAAAATTTAGTAGTAATAATAATCTTGGCCAAAGAGAGTCAGTCCTGTAGATAGTGGTTATTATGATGACGATCATGTGGTGGTGTTGCCGTGCCAACCGTCGATTTCTTTATCATAGTAATAAAGCATCAGAACATCATCGACATCGTATCTCCTTGTGAGCCATTCTTATTTCTTATTCATATCCATGGTACACACTTAGGCACCATTATACCAACTTCTCGGACATATTATTGCCACCGAATCAAGGGCTCCTGCAGCCCCTTTGCGACCTCTCATATCTAATTAATTCTCCCGGTCGGAAATAACCCGCCCCTCTTCGCAGGTACTGGGACAAAACCATCAATCTGAAAGTATTCCTCGTTGGAAAATCTGCTCTTCCAAAAAAAAAAAAAAAATAAAAAAATAAATAAAATATAAATATGGCTAGGCTCAACACTACATCCCAGGTGAATCAGAACGATTTGCGACAAAGGAGCAGACCGCACCGATTGAATGAACGAAGCGCCATTGTTCGAGGAGAATTTAGAGACGGGTCAACAACACCAAGAAGCGATGAAAGCAAAAGAGAACAATGGATGAGCGGAGGAGAGACATTGACAGCCACCACTAAGGAACGAGGCTTTGGAGCAAGGGACAAGCAAGCACAAGGAAAAAACCGACATCAAAGAGCGCGGACAATCTCCGATATGAATTTCGACATCTTTGCAGATAGTGATGTTGCCAGCGAAAGAGGAGGACCCTCACCATCCAAAGAAAAAACAACAACGCCGTTGAAGCTGGCGCGCACAAACTCTCTGCTGCTGCGGAGGGCAGATAGTATATCACACCCCCCCCGTCAGCGGACGAATCGAAAGTCGGAACTGTATAACTACGACAAGGAGAATGATCCGCTAGAGGAGGAGCTGGATCCGCAGGAGCCCCCTTCACTCTCTAGAAATCCCTCTGATGCATCATCCACACGGCGGTCGCCTACAAGGAATAGGGGGGGAACCCAGCAATTTACCGTCTATCGTCAGCCTGAGCTGGTTTCTGACAATGAAAGCAATGAAGATGAAAGCATTAATTCACTAGATAGCTTCATTGTTAGTGACAATGAAGAGCTCAGTTATCATGAAACATCAGATGATGATGATGGTGATGATGAAACAACAGAAGAACAACCTCAAGAGGCCTTTTCCCCACCAAGGCCCAGGAGAAGACTGTTAAGAGGCAGACGGCCGGACCCAACTGCTGATTTAATAAAAGCCCTAGAACGCTCACACAAGGACAACCTTTTTCTGGAACCATCTCTGCCAGCTGCAATCACCATACCATCACCCACCCGGGAAGAAAGATCAAGAAAGCTCTTGTGGAAAGATATCGATGTCTCAGACACTGGCACTATGAATTATTTGCATCTAGAGGATAACGATCCGTCTTCTCAACTACAACAAGACCTACATGCGTGAGTAGACATCTCCCTTATTTACCTTGTTGTGTGTATATATCTATACCTATATAAATCGTACTAATAAGAACTAGAATTGCCGTAGACCTGGATTCCCCATCACAATCTCAGCAACCTATATTCCAAACACCCCCATCAAGCCCCTCCAAAAACCGCCTTCGATCACCGGCAAAAGACAGAGCCCACATCCCCCCTACACCGTACCGGGAGAGTGTTGATGCCTTTTGGAACCAGGAAGCCACGAATGAATGGGTTAACAGACACTCCCCCCGCAAAGTAGAGACTCTACTTCAAGAATTTGACGAATCAGACTGCGAGATTGACCCTGAGAGCATGGCTCGACGCACGAAAAGCAGAAAGGAAGTCAAGACCCCCAGCAAAACAGCCATAAGAAAGGCAGAGGTAGAAGAGAGGAAGGCTGCGCTAGCCCGCAAAAAATCCTTTGACAACAAAAAGACCTTACTTGCACAGGAGTTCTTTAAGGTGCTAGACGATGCAGCCTCCGGCGGCCAGGTTCAGAAGCGTGCCAAAGAGACGGGTGGCGTTCGCATTATCTGGAGTAAGACTCTCCAGACCACTGCTGGACGAGCCAGCTGGAAACGCGAGAGAAGTGTGCCAAGCGAGTCGTCGACACCCTTTAGCAGCGAGACATCCCTTAGCAGCAGCAGCAGCCCAACCAAGCCGAAGCACTACGCTACTATTGAGTTGGCAGAGCGCATCATCGACAGCGAAGATCGACTGATCAATACTCTGGCCCATGAATACTGCCATCTTGCCAATTTTATCATCTCCAATGTCCACAACAACCCCCACGGAGCCAGCTTTAAGCAATGGGCACGCAGATGCAAGGATGCCCTAAAAGACCACCCCGTTTACGGTGGACGGGTCGAGGTCACAACAAAGCACAGTTACAAGATCGACTACAAGTATGTTTGGATCTGCGTTGACTGCGGGCAGAACTATGGACGACACTCTAAGAGCATCGATCCAACCCGGTCTCGATGTGGGAAATGTCAAGGTATCCTACAGCAGATTAAACCCAAGCCACGCAATGTATCTCCAAAGAAAAAGCCAACTGCTGCTACTGCTACTACGAATACTCGTGGGGTAGAGGACGTGGTGAAGGTATTGGAAGAAGTGAGTCTATATAATTGACCACTAACCAGATTTCTTTATTTCTTTATTTATTTTTTTTATTTTTTTTTTGGAGTGTGGGAATGATGGTGATGATGATAATGAACTCGAACTTGAGTGGATCTCTCTCTGTGTTTTCCTTTTCGCATGAATGAAGACCTACTTACCTTACCTATCAATGGCGTTTGGACTTTGAGTTATCCATCCGTCCGTCTACCTTTTTTGTCTCTTAGCGAGGATTTCAATTTCGGTGTTCTTCGGTTCTTTCCCCATTTTCTGGGTACTACTCCATCTTCCTATTTCTCTTTCTTTTTTTCTTCCCCCAAGATTTACTTACTACCTATGGCCGATAGTTGATAATGGTGTAGATATGTCGACATAATAAATGCTACTATCACCAATACATACATACATATACTTCGTTTCAAATTTCCTGGCTTTCCCACTCGTGTCCGTGGAGATAGATAAAAATGCTTTCATATCCCCTGTAGATAACTAACAATAAGAACAGCAGCAGCCAAAAACAGGAAGGAAAAAGAAAGAAATAAATAAATAACAATGTAATAAATAAGAAATACTATCTACCTACCTGTCTATGTACCTACCCTATGCATAATACTAAGTATACTAAGTATATATAATGAACATATATAAACAATAATCAATGATTGAATCAATGGAATTAATGAATCATCATGAATCATGAATCCTCAGAGCCAAACAACCCCCACTCAACAACCTCCATCTGCGCTTCCAATCCCCGAATCGTCTCCGCCGCAATATCCTCCTCCCTCCTTAACCCAACCAGGTCACCGCTTGCCTCAAACTCCGTCCTCGGCACGTTGAAAAAGATCAAAATATCTGCCTCTCGCTCCTCTATTCGAACCAGCAAGTAATAGCACGTCGTGGTGGTAGTGGCAGTAGTAGTAGTAGTATTAATAGTAGTGGTAGCACTTGCCGCTGTACTGGATCCCGCTAAAGCGCCCCCGAATGACGGTGATACTACCCCCCCAATTGTGATAGAAGGAGCAAGGGTAGGAGTAGACGGAGCGCTACTCTCCCTTCCTTCTCTCCTTCTAGCTCCGGATGATCGTTGGTTGGACGATGTAAGTGATATGATGCCCTTGTATGCTCGGATCGAGTCCGTGTTGGTTCCTGGCAGTCTGGCCAATGTGGTCCGAGTCGGGGGTTGGATGGTGCGGAGCTGGTCTGGGTGTGCGCCGCCGCCGCCGCCGGTGGGGATATCGAGGAGATCTGTGAGGTGGTACTGAACGGCTGCTTTGTCGATTTCTTCTTTGTTGGTTGGGGTTGGGGTTATGGTGGGACATGCGGTGGATGGGGTAACGTATTCGTTGATTTCGATGATAAGGTTGGATAATGTGGTTGGGGAGAGGAAGAGCTCCTGATGGTCGGGGATTTGGCGGAGGTCGCTTTATTGAATTGGTTGGTTCATAGGTTAGTCACTTGGTTTGAAGATTTCCCTTTTTTTTTTTTTTGTTTATTTGAAGGGGGGACTTGATATGCGTGGTTGTAGGTATATCGGATAGGGATAAATATAAATAGGGACGAACCTTGCATCAAGCCATCCGCTTGGGATGACGCCTTTGATGGCACCCCCGTAAAAGTCTCGCGATTCAAAGGTAGACATTTTTTTCGTCTCAAGTGTATAAGCAAATATGGGTATATGCGCAATCAAAAGAAAGGTGGTGATGGTAGGGAGGTAGAGGCACGAGAAACGTAGGAACTTGTGGATGACAAGTGGGGCGCTTTTTCTTAAAAAAAAAAATGGTGGGGGAGATAAGATTTAAGATTTAGAGGCTCTTTTGCGGTTGAGCTTCGTCGCTCTGTATTCTCTCCAAGCTGAATTCTCGAGTGGAATATCAAGAATAGAGAACTGAATTTATATCGCTTTATCAAAACTAGGTAACCATCTTGTTGCTTTATTGCTGGTAGCTGCCTAGTATCGATAATGACGTCACGTCATTGGCCAGAAGCTACAAAAGTCGCCAAAGATGTTTCACTAAAGAATATAAAAATACGGGTGTCTTGATGCACATCAATTTTCATGGCGCGATATACGAAAATGGCGTAAAGTTACCTATATCGTCTAACTATCTAGCAGTTCTTCAATATATTCGTCTAGAACAATCATCTGGAATTGTCCCTTCCAGCGCGTTCGAAATTCCTTTTTGCGATACGCATAGCTGGTCACCTGCGAGAAGCTGGCCAGTTCCACGTTCCATCCTCGTTGTAACGCTCGCTCAACCATTTTCATGAACCCCCCCGAGAACTCGGCTTCCGCCGCATCCCCCGTGGCCAGGACGATTGTCGCCGGTTGCGCCGTATCCAGCAAGCTTTCTAGGATCTTGAGGTGTAGAATTTCGTCCACACCTTGCTCTACCCATCGCCCTTCGGGCATATCGTTCGTTTCTGAACCATGGTATCCATCCTGCAAGCCCATTCGGGCGTTTTTTCGAAACCTTAGCTGACGTAAGGTTGGCTGTTTAATTTTTTGCACTCGGTCTAGGATATTCGTCTCATAACCGAGTTGTTCGCTTTCATCGATGGCTGCATATCGATCAGAGCCCACCAGTACTCTCTTGGCTACGGGGCGACCCCGCTCCAAGATCAGGGAGAAATTGTGAAATGAGAGAGGAAGGCGACGAATACGAGTCTCCACCGGAATATTTCTTGATACTTTCATTGAATCATGAAACCCTACCATAATCTTCGGGGCTGTTAGTCGTGCCGAAATTGTTCATTATGTTTAGACGACGACTTACATTTGACATGTCAACAAACACGTGGATAGGACGTGATGCAGCATCCTTCTTTGTAGATGAGAGAGGTCGTCCAATTTGAGTCACAAGCTCAACATAGTCTGGGAACTTCTTTAATAATTTGGTTAGGAGTCCAACTCTCTGATCAGTTAAGGTTTTGTAAACGAGGGGTTGCAGCCGGACTTTGCCATTCTCAGACAGGCCCTTGATAGCACTAGGGGTCAAGAATTCATTTAAATCATCGAAAGATGATGGGGGCGTTTCTACTGATTTTGGGATGGCTTCTGCGATGCCAACTTGGGACGGGATCATTGGTGGGCTGCTTCGTGGCTTTGGCTTTGGACGATCAAAAATGCTCAGATATCCATCTGATTCTGCCCCCGTATTACTCTCGGATGAGCTAGGATCACAGGTAGTTCTAGCGGGTCGGCCATTGTGGCTGGGTATAGTGGGAACAACAAAAGATTTGTCCCGCCCTCGCACAGGTGGATCAAAAGATTGGGAAACATTCAAGCATGTGCTTGATTTTGCAGGTGTTCTCGGCGGTGTTTTCGGCAGCGACCTGGGTTTTTCAACCTCAGGATCTTTGACTGGCGGGCGTTTGAGGATCACAACTGGGCTTGTTGGTTGTAAGGGCGGTGTTTTTTGAGCGTTTGGCTCAGAATGAATGGAAGCGGTGTGAGGACTGGGAGCGCCCAGCGCGTCCCAAAGAGCACTGAAGTCTCCCAACTTGGGAGAGCTGGCTCTAGAATCACTTGGAGGATTCACCTGGACGCTCGAAATTTTGACGTCATCCTTGTTTACCTTTTGGGGGACGTTTGAGGTAACGGAAGGATCCGGGCAATTACTACCCGGGATAGGTTGATTTCCACTTTGGTATGTCGGCGACCGAAGGAGGTTAATCACCGGAGTGAAATCCCAGTTCGAAGTCGATGCAGATGATGATGGCATTGACGAATATGGCCGAAGATTAGGGTGAGCAGGGTGACTGTTGTGCTCGATTATGTGCCAACAGTAGAGTGGCGGTTTCGAACGTAGACTCGGTGTTAGGAGGGGGCAAAGTAGTTAGAACTAATAATAGGGAGGGATAATATGGAGACGATGAACATGATGCAGGAGCTGAAACCTGAGCAACACCACTACTCCCACAACAACGACGACAACAGCGAATGCATAGTACTACCTAGGTAGTATTGTTATGACTCCTCTTGGGCAGGAGAGGAGGAGCACGATGCAGTTGGCGGTGAGACCAATATTGCCATTATACACCGCCTTCCTAGAGCGAATCCAGAGCACTAGTATAGATTAGGAATAGTTGCGGAAATCCGGCGTAACTATAATCCGACAATGAGGTCAGCCAAGACCCGATAGGCAGCTAAACTGGTTTGGGACAGGTAATGTCATAGAAGCGTCATGTCTAGACCAAGTTTCCATATCAAGAAGAACAAGGCCTTTTAAAGTGGTATAATGATCTAATTCTGGTTTCAATGACGATATTCCCAGACAAATATCTTGGATACTATGAACGGTACTGATGCCGATTTGTGGGTAGTGTTCCATGGAGTCGATCTTTTACCATGGCAGTTGACGCGTTCAATTTCATGGTACCAACGTCATGGTTGTGACATCAAATAGTGAATTAATGGTGAGAAGGAAGATATATAAGCGTCTTCCTCGACGATTATTTGTGTCAACACCAATCCAAAGAATTCGAACTCAAGAACCAACTGCTCAGTGAATAACTACAACCTTTTTTAAACCTCTACAATTTCAACTACTTATTTAGCCAACATGTCTGACTACGGCCGCAAGGATTTCACCCAAAGTGAGTTGAATTCCTATCCCTTGCAACAAACTATCTCGTTCTAACGACTCGAATCCAGAGGCTAAGGAGGAAATGACTCCTGATTCCGCCAAGTCGACTCAAGATAAGATCAAGGAAACTGTCACCGACACTACTGACCGATTCACCCGTGGTGTTCAATCGGACCAGAGCAAAGGCAATGTGCAAGAGGCTGCTGATAAGACCCAGCGCATGCATGACAATGAAGCCCATGGAGGCGCTACCAACTCTATGTAAGAGCAATTCCAATTCCATCGTGCACAACTGGTTTTCAATTTGAGATGATGGCGTGCTAATAGTTTCATATAGCGGTCAAAAGATCAAGGATGCGGTTGGACTCGGCGATCACTAGGATTGGACTTTGAGTTTCATATTTGTTTGGATTTTATACTCTGATTTATTTATCTTGTGACGACGATACCACTATTGCGGTAGACTCTCCGCCTATGTGTACTATAGGACTATTGCCGCTCCTTATATTTTGAATATTATCTATTATCTTGAAATCCTGATATCAATTTCATTTCATCGACGTATTAGATTCTCAAACATTGAGTCTCGTTGCTGGGTGAGCCGATTGAGCTCGCCCTCCAACTCCCTGTATTTGGAACGGGCACTAGATATATCCTGGGGCAGGTCATGGAATGCCTTGACTCGAGATTCGAGTGCCTTGACTGATTCGATCATCTGGCTGACTTTCTCTTCTTCCACAATTACCTGTTCAAGAGAAGGCCCTTTAGCCTTAGTGCGCTCTAGTGCTGCGGTCCTATCTTGGTACTCGTTGACCTTCGAGGTCAAATATCTTGTGCTCCTTGTCCATTCGGCTGTGAGGGCGGGAAGATTCGTAGGGGTTTCAAATGCAGGGTCCGATCTGAGTTCCTTAAGTTGCCTGTGTAGAGAGGCTAGTTCATCTTTCAGATAGTTATTGAGCATCTCTACCCTGGTAATCTGCTCTTGAACGTTGAACTCTTCCTTTGTCAGGTCGATGATGGACCGGCCCACATCTTTAGTGCTCGTGCTCAACGCGCCTAGAATAGCTGCGGTTTCGGCCCAATCTTCGAGATCCTGTCGCGCTGTATCATCCAGGCAATGTTCTACCTCTTCTAGAATCTCTGTTTTTTGTCTCTCTTCTTTGGCTTCTCGAGCCTTGAAGCCGTGGACTGTTTGTTCACGGGCATGATGGAGTAAAGCGGCTTCTTCATCGGCTGCATCGTTGGCCGCAGCCAAGGCAAGGAGGGTCCGTAGAGTGTCTTCATTTCGCTCGAACTTAGGAATAGGGCTCGGGGCATAGTGGCGAGCTAACCAAGTATTCACGTAGGCCCAGTCTTTGGCCTGAATGG
This sequence comes from Aspergillus haitiensis, assembly GCA_027569155.1. NCBI lineage: Eukaryota > Fungi > Ascomycota > Eurotiomycetes > Eurotiales > Aspergillaceae > Aspergillus > Aspergillus haitiensis. The sequence goes on from JAPDEO010000048.1 coordinate 68,504, forward strand.
CCGCTTGACGCGCTTTGGCGGGGGAGACGAGTGGGCTGTCCATTGATGGGTTGGGGTATTCTGATGGCAAGGTAATAATACAATTAGGTAGTTAGATTGTTCTAAAATCGAGTTGGGATATTCGATTTTATTACACTAAGTTTCTCTTTTCTAAACGGGGATAATTGTCGCAGTAGGGTAGGGTGATGGTGGTGGATTAACAACGGATTTGACGTTGTTGGTGTTGCCCGCCGCCTTCCATGTTTTCCCACCATCGCTCTCCATTGATCATCATCGACCGTTAAATAGACAACAATCCCGTTCACCCTCCAGCTCTCATGGCGAGTTATTTTCCACCTGGAGCGACATCTAGCTATGCATCGCCTCGAAACTCTTCCCCAGTTTCCTCTCCCGTTTCGCCCCTAGTACAGCAGCGCTCCAATGCCTTGTCTAATCGGTTGACAAGTGTACTCTCGGCTTCGTATGCGGACTCGGACATTAGGGATGCGTTAGAGACTCTGAGCCTCAGAGGTGTACATAACACGGCAGAAGTAAGGAGGCAGCTGCGATTGGATGTGCAAAAGGAAGTGGTAGATTGCAATGCAGAGATTGTGCGGGACTTTGGCAAGGTCGCCGAGGTGAGCGTGTTTGCGCCTACAATAAGCGCGACGTGAACTGCTTTGCTAACTCTTAATCCTCAAATCAACAGCAATTGAAGCGAATCGGGACCGTCATAACGAGTTTGAACCAGACGTGCGAGGAGATGCGAAAACATATCGTGTTGGCCAAGCAGGACACTGCCCCAGTGCTAGAGGAAGCGTCGGCATTGATGAACCAGAAGCGAGAGGCTGAAACAAAACAACGACTACTTGATGCGTTTACGAAGCATTTTATAATACCGGATGAGGATCTGATTGTACTTACCTCTGTTGAAGAGCCGATTAATGATGAATTTTTCGACGTTCTGGCCCAGGTGAAGCAGGTCCATCGAGACTGCGAAGCCCTGCTGGGTGGAGAGAATGAGAGACTGGGACTGGAGCTTATGGAGAAGAGCTCTAGAAATCTCAACTCTGCATACCAGAAACTTTATCGGTGGATCCAGAAGGAGTTCAAATCCCTGAACCTGGAAGATCCCCGCATCAGCAGCTCGATTCGACGGGCATTGCGTGTGCTGGCTGAGCGCCCAAGCCTCTTCCACAGCTGTCTAGACTTCTTTGCCGAAGCCCGCGACTATGTGCTATCGGATGCTTTCCATTATGCTCTAACAGATGCAGTCTCTGGCGTTGGGGGTGACCTTAGTGTGAAACCGATTGAGTTTTCTGCTCATGATCCCTTAAGGTATATTGGAGACATGCTTGCTTGGGTCCATTCTACCGCCGTCTCGGAGAGAGAAGCATTAGAGTCATTGTTTGTGGACGACGGTGACGAGCTTGCGAAGGGCATTCAGGCCGGCCTTACCAGTGAGCCATGGTCCCGGATTGACGAAGACGAGGAGGTTACTTTTGATGGACAGAAGGCTCTGAGCGACCTCGTTAATCGCGATCTCATCGGGGTCTCGCGCTCTCTCCGTCAGCGGGTCGAGCTGGTTATCCAGGGCCATGATGAGCCTGTAACCTGTTACAAAGTCGTAAACCTTCTCTCCTTCTACCAGACCACCTTTTCCAAACTTCTTGGGCCCAATTCAAGCCTCGCCGACCTACTCCAAAACCTGGAAAAGTTCACACTCTCCCACTTCGAAACCATCATGCGCGACGAAGTCAGCAACTTGTCAACAGACCACGCAGCTCTAACCCCTACGCCGGATCTTTCAGCCCCACAGTTCCTCTCGCATGCACTTGAAGTTTTGACCTCCCTTATGAAAACTCATGAAGCCTCCATCGGCACGGACGACCAATGCCTCAACTCCCTCGAGGGCTGCGAAAATCGTTTTACCCCCATCCTCCACGCAGCCCTTGATCCATTCTTCACCCTAGCAAAGTCGAGCGCGGACGAGCTTCCCAACGCTACCGCTCGTGCAATATATCTTACCAACCTCCATATCACCACCCGCTCAGCCATCTCCTCTTACCCATTCGCTAGCGCAACACACCTACCTCCAATCTCAACGGCCCTCTCAGCCCTCAGAGTTGAACTACTCGAGATCCAACACCGCTATCTCCTTAACGCCTCCGGCCTCCAAGAACTCCTTACAGCCCTCGAACCTTTCACCCCAGCACCACCATCATCGACAGCAGTAGCAGATACAAAAAATCCAAAGGAAACCTCCGAGACGCAGCCCCTAGATATTGCAGAGATAGCCTCTCTCCCCGCATTTCAACCCGCCGCTTTAGTCGCTATCAGCCAGCAACTCGACGACTTCCTCCCATCGGCGCTCATGGACGCAACCGACCATCTCAAGCGGGTGCAGAGCCCGGCATTCATTAAAAATATTACGGAGGAAGCGGTTGAGGCTTTCTGTCGCGATTTCGAGTTCGTTGAGGGTATGATTATTGGTGCGGACGAGGCGCGGGCAAAGGTGGATATCACTCAAACTGCTATTGGTGGAGAGGGTGACGTGGATAATGATGGTGACGGCAGTGACGGTGAGGGTAGTATGGGGAATGATGTGAAGAAAGATCGGAGTTTGAGGAGACTTTTCCCTAGGACGACAGGGGAGATTCGAGTGTTGTTGAGCTGAGCCTTTGGCTCTTACTTAGTTCGTTTCATCATTGTTCAAGTTTCTAGATGTGTTTTTTTCTAGGTTTGCATATAACTTACATAATGCATGCTTCTTTTATTTCCTTTGACAGATTATGCTTCTTTTATATATTCATATTTAGTTAATCATTTCTTTAAATATATAAATAATAGATATATAAATAAGGAAAACATCCTTTAACTGTGTCGAATCATGATTCCAAAGGGATCACGATCCTTCTCACTAACATCTACAATGCACTCGTGATCATTATATACCTCTTTCAACTCCACTGAAATATTAGGATCCTCTAACGCTTCCATTCGTAACGTGTTCCACTCCCGTTCTAAAGACTCCTTGAGCATATTTTGCATATATGCATGCAAGTAGCCCCTCTCTGTATTTGAATGTGCTAGCGCAACGACCACCGAACCACGCTCGATGGCAGACAATGTTTCATGATGGCTCATTTCGCCAGTAACAAGTAAATCTGGAATCTTGCCACCGGGAGCTTTGAGGAGAACGCTGGACCCAGAACCCGGACAGACACCTACAGTGCTGATATTCATTGTATCTAGAGAAGCAGTCTGCGGGATGGCGATTGGGATACCGCCCGGGCACCCGACACCCCGGGCGATCAGATCGATGATAGAGGCGAGAGGCTGTGGGGATTCGAAGGTGACGAGGCGGCCCATACCGGCTGAGTCCATGCCTTCGGGAAGAGGCGGCGGGGAGGGGTGGATCGTGCTACGGATGTGTGCGATAGCTGAAGATTTTGTTGAAGTGACGGGCCCCGGCTGGGGGTATGTGGGCTGGGAATAACCCTGGGAAGAGGTTGATTTCTGTGGAGTCGTGATTGTATTATCCGCTGATGGAGTGATAGAGCCTGTGACGATGTCACAGAGCCAGTCACCCATTCCGCCTGGAGTGGCGTCGACGGCCGTGTGGGGAGAGTATACACTGATGCCTTCCTGGGCTAGACGGAGGAGGGTTTGTTGTTGAGGATCGTTGAAAGTAAGGGTTTTGAGGCCGCGGAATATAATGGGGTCTAGTTTGAGAAGAAAGTGTGAGTGATTGTCTCTTTCTTCCCCCGTTCCCCTCTTCTCAAAAAAAAAAAAAAAGTTTGTCTGATATTATAATGATTTGAAGGTAGGTGATAATTGCATACGGTAGGCTACCACGACAGAGTCTCTGCGTGCGATGGCTTCATCGGCGACGGCTTTCGTAAGATCAATGGCTAGGAGGGCCGAGTTTCTCTGTCTTCTCACAGGATTGAAAGGCGCCTCGAGGAGCACTAAAAGAGAGAAATTAGCTGGTGATGAACATGTTGACGTAGGTTGTGGTGATTGGAGTACTGACAACCGGTATTATCCCAGCTCTTCTCCGCTAAGGATTCTGGGTAGCTGTGAGAAACAATCAGCCCCATGAAATAGGCAAGACAAGCATATTGGGATGGACTCTGATTTGCAGAAAGGGAGGTGGGATGAAACATACAGCTTCTTCATTGAGCTCACCACGGCCCGTGTAAACGGTGATGAAGTAGTGGACATGGTGGATATCAAGCGGGCTTGGGACCGAAAGAGAGATTTCATAAAGATGACAAGACAAGTTTCTAGATTTATCGGATCAATTGGAGTTAAGAGAAGCGCACCTCAAGCTTTACAAACGCTGAGTTGTGAAATTTAGTTTCGGAGTTGGAGGGGAAGCTGGCGCCACAAGTTAATTCCTGAGGCCATGACAAAGCCACACCAAGCTTGGAGCACTCATCGCCAACTGGAACACCAAGTTACCCCGTAAGTGTGGCTGAACTGGCTGAATAATTCCGTCATTTCCCCCCAACTTTTGGCCGAAAAAAAAGTAGCGACCATCCAAGTTTAGTCCTGTGCACAGCGCGCTCTCTGCAAGTTATTTTTATTGCGATCCATTAATACATACGTATACGACACACGCTTCCCCTTTGAAATCTATTTCGCATTTTCTTTCCCACCACCTCCAGAGCTCTATTTTGAGGAACCGACACTTGATGTACTCCCGCACCACCACCTTATTGAGCAGAAGCTGCCGATATTTCTTGCGTTCTCCCATTCATCAGAAATCGAGCTTCTCAATCTCTACACGCACCTTCGCGGCCTTTGACGCAGCAATGGCGGATGCGACTTCTGGCGGTGTCACTCCGGACTTGCTCAAGAGCAAATTGGTTGAGCAGTTGCAGGCACAGCATGTTGAAATTGAAGATTTGTCGGGTACGAGATAAGCCATTCTATGTTTTATATTATCTTCTTCTTCTTATATTTATGTGCTTTGCATGTGTACCAATCACGCGTTCATGGCAGTTTTACTGATGGATTACTTTACAGGAGGCTGCGGGCAGGCTTTCCAGGCTGTCATTGTTTCCCCCCAGTTCGAGAAGAAGACCATGCTCGCCCGTCATCGATTGGTGAACTCCGCCCTAAAGGCAGAAATTGCTGCTATCCACGCTTGGACCCCAAAGTGTTACACTCCTGAGCAGTGGCAGGCTTTACAGCAGGGCTCTACTTAATCGTCCTACTCATTATATTCGGCCCATATGCATGAGTTAGTGCCGAGACCAAATGTTGATATATCTAGTGTTTTCGCATGCTGCCTTGTTACATGCTATCATGGCGTTGGAGGGTTGATTTGTGTTTAATTGTATTATGATTTTTGTTATCCCCTTTTTCTAGGGACAATGATATACATTGACTATGGATGTAGAGAATAAGAGATATTGGCGTTACATAGCTATATATGATGACAGATAGATGGATTTCGAGTCATTTAGCCGAGAACTTTCTCGGCAGCAGAAACTATTATCCTTAGTTAGCATGGGAAATCCCGTAGGCTACTCAGAAGGGGCAATATATACCGTTGACGCCAGTGTTGTCGGGCTCGATCAAAGCTTCCTTGACTTTTCCATTCTCTACGACAAGCGCATAACGCTTGCTTCGATTATTTCCGAAAATTGCAGTGCTATCGAAGAGCACATCTAGTGCCTCAGAGAACTTGGCGGTAGGGTCACCCAAGAACCGAATCTACACAGCCATGAGTATGCACAACTACAAAGGACATGATGAAAAAAAAGAAGAAAGAGAAAGAATACGTACACCGCTCTTGCCTTCAGGGTCAAGAGACTCGCCCCAGGCCTTAGTTCTGTTACGGAGTCAGTTACGATTGACATCGCAAGTGTATCTATAGAGAAGGGGAGAAAAAGAGAGAGCTGAATTGGAATAGAAGTCAACAACTTACACGAAAGGGTCGTTGACAGCGACCACGAACACCTGGCCAGCTTCCTTGAGTTTTGGGTGGCTGATATACCCAGGAACATGGGTACTAGAGCATGCAGGGCCTAGGATGCAGCAGGTTAGGAAGGTGTAATTATGGAATTGTTTTGGTTTCATATATTTATATATTTTATTTTTCTTTGGGGGTGAAGGGAATCGACGCACTAAAAGCAGCTGGAACTCCGACGATAACACCTTTGCCCTGAAGCTCCTTGGCTAGGTTAACTTTATTGCCTGGAGAGTTCTCGACCAAAACATCAAGGTCTGGAATAGAATCGCCCTTCTGGACGAATGCCGGAGCAGTGTTGTGGAACAGCGCCCTCTGGCGAAGAGCGTTGGGAACGCTAGTAGTAGCGAGACGACGGGCAGCAAACATGGTGTATGAAAAGTTGAGTTGACACACTTCCAAGTTGTTAGACAGTAATGTGTCAGATTACAATCGATTGGGGGTGAAGAGTTGTCGGGTTGCAATTTCAGGTACCGTCCCTGAGTGTGCAGCGTGCTGAATTACGTGGAAGAAGTTGGGGGTGACGTTGAAACTGGTGGTTGGTGGGCCGTGGGTGCGGGAACATCGAGTTTTTGGTACCAAGGCTTCAGTGAGTCAGTAGAGAGCTTCCCCGGAATCTGGTAGTATATACTATTTACAACTTGAACTCACATCACAGAGCCCCAGTTTTTTACTTAAAACATACTTAGGCTTTAACGAGTCAGGTATTTAGGCTAAACAATCTAACATTATTGTACCAGAAGCTCTACACGTTGAATGTTGCTTGTGCTGCATGTCACACAAGTTTGTCAGCAATGCTTCCAACCCAAGCAACATTTTTTTTTAGGCCTCGATATATTATAGAGAATTTTGCTCCTTGGTATGAGCAGCATGTTATGAGTTTTTTTTTTGAATTCCTCCCCCCCCCGGCGGGACTTGACCCGCTCATGAATGGGCCGTACAGAAACTCTAGAGGATATTAGAGGCAATATTAACGCAAATTAATATACCAGGCTTTGAAAATACATATTACGGAGACCATGAAGTAGCTACCACCTATAGAGGAAGTAATTAGATAGAATTTACTGGTATGAGTGTGGTATTAACATTACCTAGGTAGGTAGATTAAGAGAATTACCTCCCAAGCATGGTCGCCGTCTACGTTGTGATGCAATGAGGGAAATCTTTGGGGCACGAAGTTGAGGGGAAAGAAAAGGATCAAAACCGATCAATGCTTTTTTTTTTTCTCCAACGTATGCATGTCCTCTATTGACCCTTTAGCGACCTTGCACCTCAGCCATTGTAGACGCTGACAGGGCGGTGGGGAAATTGAGCGAGTGCGTCAGGCTATTCCATACAACTTGGCTTGAAGCACTAACGCGTCTTTGCGGCAGCCTTCCCCTCGTGCTGTTCACGGACTTTTTTTTTTTGTTGTGGCGTAAATTAAAGTATCCTCTTCTCCAAGTAGCGAATCCCAGGATACCCGATGGAGAGGGCTATTCACGGCTTTGGGCTATCTTTGCCTTTTTGCTCTCTACGATGAAGTCATCGTCTGCATTGTATCGCTCCCTTAGCGAAAGATCTGCAATGGTAGTGGAAGTTAATGTGATGTCGACGTGCTCATCCAATGAAACTCTACCTGGGAAATTGATGACCTCTCCAGGGGAGTCGAAAGTATGACATGATGATCGAACCGCGAAGGAAAACTAACTATGGGGTGTCAAGAAATACTTTTTTGTGCTGTTGAAGGAGGATTGGTGGATTACAGGGGCACGCTTATCCTTAGGCAATAAAAATAATAATCATAATAATAACTGGGTAACTAAGGGATACCAAGAAGACCTCATCTGTCCCCCAAACCTGGTCAATGAGATTCTTACACTGTCAACGGTCCAAACCTACCAGAAACTTGCTGATGATCCATGCGTAGCATGTTGGCCCCTCCGCTTGCAGTAACCTATCTCAACCTTTTCCCCCCATCCTTTCCATGCATGTTGTCTGCATCGTCAGACGCACTGACAATTTGGGGCTTCGCTTTCTGGAGGAGAAACCTCCAAATATGGAGGGGGTTTGACAAAAATAATAAATACCTTTATTATTTTGTTGATCTCAGCTAATTTATGAGGCTTATGATTAGGGTTAGGTAGGACTGTGTAAAGAATTATGACTACTTCAAGTGAGAGGGTTGGAATATTTATCTATTTCTTCTTATTATTCTTAATCTTATTATTCTTGGGATATTATTCTTTGTTGTTTTATTTTATTTTTTATTTTTCATAGGTTAGTCAAGTCGGTTCCCCTCACCCTTTTTTCTCCGAGGTCTAAGATGCTGGAACAAAATTCTTTAATTTTTCCCTTATTTTCCTCCTTACTTAGCTAAAGAACGAGAGACAGAGGCGCCCGCTAACTCTAAGCATAGGTAGGTATTCCATTATCTGGGGAATATGAATTATTGTCGACGAATTAGGGGAGAGACAAAGGTGAAATTCAAGGGGGAGAATCATTATTATAATAATAAAGCAAGCAATTCAACGGGTGTGGCTAGTGACTACGTATTTAAGGAACCCACCTGCGACCGTAGGTAGACTCCATCTTTCCTTACTGAGATTATTATTATTATGAAAATAAGAAAATAAGGAAATAAGAAAAATCCTTTTTTTCAAGTATAAATAAAATAATGATGATAATTATTAACTATTATTTATTAGGTTAATAATTATAATAATCTCAAAAAAACGAGGGAGGAGAAGAGCCTTTTATTTTTTATTTTTTATTTTTTTTTTTAAAAAAAAAGAAAAAGAAAAAGAAAAAAGAACGGAAGAAATATTATTCAACGCCTCCATCCACACCACCAGCTCAGTGCGCCCGTCCCACCAACTACTACTTGGGCTACTTCTTTTACGACTTGCTACCACCGTGGGGAGTTCTTTCTTCTTCAATCATTCTTCTTTTTCCATCGCAAGATTTCCCAACCCGCAACCCACTCAAATCCAGTCCTTTCCCCCCCTTCTTCCGTTTTCATTGTTCTTGACGTTCTGCAGCATTGAAGTCTGTTGCTTGTTCGATCGGTCGCGACCCATCTAGCCCATGATGGACGGTGGCCAGACCACCACCAGCACCGCCCCCGCGGGCAACTCCAGCGATTTTGTACGTATTAGGCTGATTGTTGATGCTGTTGCAAAGTTTCATTGATATTGAATTATTTTTCTCCTGTTAAGTCCGAATGCTGACAATTTTAATATGTATAGGTGCGGAAACTCTATAAGTGAGACTCCTTTTTTTTTTTTGCCTTTTTTCTTTTTCTCCCCTCTCTCCAGTCACCTTCCCCCTCCCTTTCTCCTTCCACCCAAAATTTCTCGTGGACGTCTCTCTAGACTTTCTTCTCCAATATCTACTCTCGTCCAATCCAGAATGTACAGCGCAATGTTCGAGCGATTTGTGCCTAACCTTATTGTACTAGAATGTTGGAAGACCCATCCTATGCGGAAATCGTACGGTGGGGTGATGAAGGGGACAGTTTTGTAGTCCTAGAGGTAATGCAAACCCCGCCTACCAGACATTTGCATCGCAACTTTCGACAGCTGACTGTAAGGGCTGGACTACAGTGCGAGAAATTTACCAAAACCATCCTTCCAAAACATTTCAAACACAGCAACTTTGCCAGCTTTGTGCGACAGTTGAACAAGTACGATTTCCATAAAGTAAGGCAAAATAACGAAGACAATGGACAGTCGCCGTATGGACAAAATGTAAGATATCACACTTTGGCAGCCGATAGAACCTTCTTTTCTGACGGGCGTATTAGGCGTGGGAGTTTAAACACCCCGAATTCAGAGCTAATAGCAAGGACTCGCTCGACAATATCCGACGAAAGGCGCCCGCCCCGCGAAAACAAACTCAAATACACGATGATTCAGTTCCCACGCAACAGATCGATCTTTTGAACCAGCAGATCGTTGCGCAGCAACAGCAGATCCAGCATCTCTCCGACCGCTATGCGCAGTTAACCGTTGACCACCAACTCATGCTACAGGAGGTAATGAGGGTCCAAAAAACGGTCCTGAACCATGAGAATGTTATTCACCAAGTCATGAACTACTTACTCTCCGTGGATGCCCGACAAAAGCGCGACAGCAAGGCTGGCCATTTCCAAGCACCAGGACAGGCTGGGTCGAATCTGAGTCCTTCCCAAGTTCCGTCCATGGATGACGAGCCCTCCTCTCCTTTACAACAAGCCTCGAAGCTTCTCAACGACATGAATGCAGAAATACAGTTCAACCTCACAGGACTTGAGTCTATGGGTGAGCCAAAGACGGGCGCAGTCGTTTCAGCATCCGCGTTGGAAACTGGCCCACGTAATGGGGTGGCCGCTCGTCCGCCTACGGCAGCGGGCGCTACATCAGCTTTGGTTTATTCGAAAATGAATGGTGACATGGAGCCCGTTGTTTACCCCGTAGGAACAACTAATGGAATCGATCCGATGTACAGTGAACATGTCAATAATGTCCCTTATCCCTTGCCCCCCAAACCAGAGATAGACGAGACCAGGAGACAGTTTCCCGAAAATAGGAAAAAGAGCACAAATGTTGACCCTGGGTGGGTGCGAAGCCCACATATCTTGCTTGTGGAGGACGACCCAACATGTCGCCAAATTGGTGGGAAATTCCTGTTCTCCTTTTCCTGCGAGATAGATACTGCGGTAGGTGTTCTTTCTTCTGCTGTTCAGTCTATTGGCCTTTCCCTGATGTCGCTGTAGTTTGATGGTCTGGAAGCTGTGAATAAAGTTCAAGAAGGCTCGAAATATGATCTTATTCTGATGGATATTATTATGCCCAACTTGGATGGAGTCTCCGCCTGCCATCTCATTCGCCAGTTTGACAGGACACCTATCATTGCGATGACGTCGAATATTAGGAGTGATGATATTCAACTTTATTTTCAACATGGTACGAATTTTCTCCTACAACTCTTGTCGCTCAGTTACTTACCTGAACTAGGAATGGATGATGTGCTTCCGAAGCCATTTACTCGCAAGAGCCTTTTGGATATGTTAGAGAAGCACCTAGTTCATTTGAAGTCAATCCCTCAAGGAATGGAGCCCACCCAATCTGCGTCAACAGTCACAATAGCCGCTCAAAGCTCTGCCGCCCAATCAGTTAAAGAAGATAGCTCCCCGGGTCAATCTCCGGCAACTTCTATGAATACTTGGCAGTCTCCTAGCCAATTTCAAGGCATCTCAGCAGTTCCTTCCAACCTTCAGCAGGTCCAAGGCCAATACGTCCCCGCTCCTCCTGCTGGAGCTCCGTACGCGGTAGATCAGAATGGTGTCCAATATCCAGCGCCCGCAGTGGCGCTCACTGCAGCACGCCCGCAACAACGCAGACAAGTCTCCGAAATGTCAGGCGCTGCAGATAACTCTAACATCACGAAGAGACAGCGGATGTATACTCACCCGTCTCAACAGATGGTCAACCCAATGCAGGCCACGCGGACAGGTTAAAACTCTGGATCTGATATCTAGAGTTTTTACCCTTTATTATTTATTTATTTATTTATCCTTTGGTGCTGTACATTCTTCTCTACAAACTGGTGACAATTACTTTGTTTCCCTCGTTTTTAGTCCTTTGGTTTGTTAGCCTCGGGGGGAATAACACATGCCGTCAATTGATGACCGCCTTATTTTGGTGATTTAATGATATTTAGCAGCACGATATCCCTCCTTCATTTCTCCCCCCACCTTTTTATTTTTTGGTTACTTGGGATATGGTCGATATTCAAGCATATGTTTGATAAATTGTGGCGTTTGTGGAGTACCTGTCACCTGTTACAAGTGCACATAAGTAGATTGTTCCGATGTGTCGTTTTTTATACTGGTTTTTGCGGGAGCTGTTGATATCATATTTGAAAAAGGAATATCTGGATAGAATCTTGGCTCATTTACAAGCATGGGCTGGCATAGCAGCATCCTTTTGTTTTAAAAGGAGTGATTACAATCCTATTATTGGCTAGGGTACTTTCCAGTTTCTCTGCATGGTGGAATCTTTGTTCATTTTATGGGGTTTCTGCATGGGTTTTGAGTTAGACTTCCCCTCCCCCCCCTCCTTGACCTTATTATCTAGCTCTACAAATTCAATGAATGTTTTGGATTGGACCAGCTATTTTTCAATATAGAGAGCTTTTATCTGTTTGCACTGGCAAATGGTCTGAGACGCTGAGGACTAGCAGATAAGGCCTGTTACTCCACGTCCCAAGACCAGGTGTGGAATGACCTTTCTCGATCGGGATCGACGATCATAGCCAGGCAGCCTCACCCAAGCAGTGAGCTTGAGGTTTTAAGCCATTTAGAATGCAGGTAGAGTTCTAGACCGTTGGTCTTCTCTCAGGGATAGCTATCCCCTTCGAGTCCAGGAGGGCCCAGACCTCTCAGGGGGTTCTGGACTTTTCGAGGCTGGAATGACCACCTAGCGATGTGGCGGTGCGAGGTTACACAAATCACGTGATATATAGCCCACTTGCAAACAGTGCAAATAGAGAAAATCTGCCGGGCGGAGCAAGTGGGATGACTCCTCCGATGCCTGATTGAGCTTCTTTTTTTTTTCTTTTTGAGGATTATAGACGAGAGCTTTTTTTTAAGCGATTGATGATTATGCTTGTTTGGCACCTTGACAGTCTGTTTTTCATTCTTTATCATTTCTCCCTTACGGACTCTCTGATACGCGCTTAGCTTGCCACCACGATTGAAGCGGAGGGAGCAACCACAAACAAGTGTGTTTGCCCTACGTGCTTATTGATTGATCTTTAGAAAATGGCGCCGAAAAAAGGTGGTAGCTCGAACAAACCCCGGGGTAATGCGACTGAGGAGGTGGAAGAGACTCTGCAGGCTGTTGTGCGTCAAGTCTTCTAATCTTGCAACGAGTAACACAATGCGCTAATATTGTGCTGGACTAGGTGCTTGCGGATACCTTCGAGACTAGATTTGAGCCTTTCACACTCGATAAGCCTCGGGTATGTATAGTGATCCTTGGATAAATACTGCCAGGAACTTCTCCCCCCCACCCAAAAAAAAAAAGCAGGTAGACTAATACAAGTCATCATTGTAGTGTCTTTTGCCTCTTGCAAATACCCCATTGATCGAGTATACCTTGGAATTCCTTGCGAATGCGGGCGTTGAAGAGGTATTTCTTTATGGAGGTGCACATTCAGACCAGTTGGAAAAATACATTAAGTTAGTTTAATTACTCCTCTAGATAGCCTGGCTGGGTGGAACTGACTTCGGAACCAAGTGCTTCGAAATGGAGAGCTCCGTCGTCTCCATTCAAGCAGCTAACCTTCCTCAAGTCGACGTCAACATCGGTTGGAGATGTCATGCGTGATCTTGACGGCAAACATCTCATCACGGGTGATTTCCTTGTCGTGAGCGGTGATGTGATCAGCAACTTGCCTATTGAAGGCGCATTGACTAGACATCGGGCTCGTCGGCAAGCTGACAAGAATGCGATCATGACAATGATCCTACGGGAAGCTGGTAGGAATCATCGAACAAAATCTTCTTCGGTGTCTCCCGTTTTTGTTGTCGACCCAACCAAGGACCGTTGTCTACACTACGAGGAGATAGACAATCACTCTCCCGAGACCTCCCGACTTAACATAGACACAGAGATCATTTCCACCCATGCCGAAATTGATATACGCCAAGACCTCATTGACTGCATGGTTGACATATGCACACCTGATGTTTTGAGTTTGTGGTCTGACAGCTTTGACTACCAATCACCGCGAAAACAATTCCTGTTTGGTGTGCTGAAAGATTATGAGCTAAATGGCAAAACAATTCACACGCATATCATCAAAGACCACTACGTAGCCCGCGTGAGGAATTTGAAAGCGTACGATGCGGTTAGCAAGGATGTCATCTCCCGTTGGGCATACCCTCTGTGCCCAGACACAAACCTACTTCCCGGGCACAACTACGATCTTCGAAAAGGGAATATATACCAAGAGCAGGGTGTGACTTTAGCGCGCTCCTGCATCGTGGGCCGGAAAACCGTTATTGGGCAAGGAACTAGCATTGGAGGCAAAACTACCGTGAAAAATACGGTCCTTGGAAGAGATTGCAAGATTGGCAAGAACGTCACCTTAGACGGCGCTTATATTTGGGACAATACCGTCATTGGCGATGGAACGACAGTCCGTCAGGCCATTATTGCAAATGATGTTACGGTGGGCAACAATTGTACTGTTGAGCCGGGTGCCCTTCTTTCGTTCGGGGTGAAGATTGCCGACAACATTATTGTCAGTGAGGGACGTCGTATAACGAAGACACCTAGAGAGGATGATGGAGGGGCGTCTATAAGTGATCCAGAGGTTGTAGGTGAAAGCGGCGAGGGCTATGAATTTGTGCCATATGAAGACGAGGATGAGGATGAGACTGTTAGCAATGCTTCATCTGGCCTAGGTACTTCTTTCCCCCCTAAAACAAAAAGGCGAATGACGGAAAGGCAGCTAACCCGCCTTTTTTTTTTTTTTTTCATTCTTTAGTTTACAATATGGCGAATCTCTCGCTTTCTACAGACTCCATCTCGACATTCTCTTCCGAAATCTCAGATTACGGTGCCTCCCGGTCCGGCAGTTTCGGCACTTCATATTCAGAAGATGAGGAGCAAGATCATCATTTTGTCTACGATGCTTCAGCTAGTGTCTATGACAGCTTACGGGACGGTGTTTCCTCCGATGTGGTGCAGCTCGAGTTGGTCAGCCTCCGTATGACAGCGAATGCCTCTGATCATCAGGTCCGACGGGCCGTCGTATCAGCCTTTATGAAGCGTATTCAACAATTAATGGAAGGTGGCCAAGGAGCTGGAGATGCTGTCCAAGCAATCTTTGGGAAGTACCATGAGATCATTGATCGAGCCTTGTTCGACCGTGAAAGTAAAGTCAAGACAGATCAGGTAGACTTGTTGCTCCTGATTCAACAGGACCTAATACACCGAAACCGCGGCGACACAGTTCTTCTATTTACAGCGAAGGAACTATATGAACTAGAAGTACTTGAGGAGGAAGCATACGAGCAGTGGTGGGCTGACGAGCGGTCAAGCAATAGCGAGGAGATGCGAAAGGTGCGCACCCAAGCACAGCAGTTTGTGGATTGGTTAGCGAATGCAGAGGAAGAGGAAAGCAGCGAAGAGGAGGATGAGAGCGAGGAAGAAGAAGAATAAGAATAAGAAGACCAATGCTCTTTGATTAAATCTAGAATTATAGTTATAACCTGTTTGCTTTAGGGACGACACCAAATCAAAAGAGATTCGTGAGACAGCTAGATTATGGACGACCCGGATCGGCTGATCGATCGTCAGGGAAGCAAGTCGGAAGTGTAACCCGAAGTTGCCTTGATTGGTTACCAATACGGCATCTTGTTTTAGCCCTTGACTGGCAGGTAAAGCTATGAGCATTATTATTATAATACCTGGGCATTAACTAGGTAACTAGGGAGGTACCTCGTTATAAGTACCTAGGTTGCTAAGAAGAATAACTTGACTGGGGCACCTGTTACATACTTCTTACTAATAACGTCAGGAGACCGCCTTCCTGTTCCGCTCGCTCTCCTTCCGTATGCGTACCGGCCCGAGGGGACTAATTTCGCCGTACCAGAGTTCTCTTAAGTTAAGCACTATCTCAACGAAACAGGGCTCGAAGGTATGTATGTAGTCACTGGGTCCTATTCGATCCTTATCTCTCTATCATTATTGAGGTAGGTATTTATGGCCTTCGGAATTAGGTAGGCAAAGGGTATCTTTAGAGCAATATCTTCTATAAAATCTCCTCCATCTCGGTATTGTGAGGTATTTAGTCGGTAAGTTTTACTAATCATCATTAAGGTATTATTAGATATCAAATAACACTATTAATATTAGACTGTGACCTCTCAGCAAATGATTTTCAATGTAGGTATCGAACTGTACCTAGTAGTTGCCTAGTATCTAGGTAAGGCTTTTTGATAGGTACCTACTAAGGTAGCTATTATTGTCCAGCAGTGCCTGATCATTGAGAGCTCTCTACCCCTTTGGGCTCACTCTTTGTTAAAGATTATTATTGAAGGGGTTGGATGATTTTTTATTTTTACTTGACTTTTTTTTTCTTTTCTTCTCTCCTCAGCCCATCCATCTCCAAGTTAGCTAATTACCTACCTATTTTTATTATTACTATTGACTTTATATGATACTGCTGCCCCTTTCTTGAATAGTTCAGCTTTCCCCATTTTAGCCATTTTTGCCCTCCTCAAATATTATTCCACGCCTTACCTGCTTTCCGCATGCTTATTGCGTCCTCTTGCAAATGACTCATCTTCTCACTCCGTCCTCAGCTTCCTCCCTCTAACCCTGCTGAGCTAGTTTGAGGCTTTCGCTCATTGAATTTTCGTTTCCCCACATTCCCGCCCGTGACGTCTGTCCGGTTCTGTGACTAAGGCCAACCACGGTGATAATCCCACATCCCTCTCACCCCCCCGCCGCCGTCTTCTTTCTCTCCTGTCTAGAGAAACCCCCCCCCCCCCCCCCCAAAAAAAGATCGTCGATAAGGGAACCAGCCGACGCAGCTATCGGCTGAGGAGCTAGTGCTGCATAGCGCCATAGCCCCCTCCTCCCTCCTTTCTATTCCACCCTCTCTTCCCTCTCATCGTCAACCTCTACGGTTGTTATAGGTCCTAGGCTGCCACCCACCACTATTGGTAGGTTGTGACGTGTGTTGTCCCCCCCGAAAAAAGGACAGGGTCTCGATTATAAATTTCGAGATCCACCCTTTTTTTCCGCGTCAACACATCTCCCAGCTTGCCTTAGAACATACAGCTTTTCACCACGCCTCCCATCACGAGGAAGAGAAAGGCGGCCCTGGCGGCGATTGCAAACAACGGGTCAACCACTCCAGTCGCCACCAAGCCTCCTGCCGTCTACTCACGAGCCGCCACCGACAATTCACCTGGCGGAGAAGAATATCCCCATACTCCTGCTCGCAAAAAGCAGAAAAAGGTTGAAGACGACCAGGATCCTGACTCTGATTCCACTGCCGTTTCCTCTAAAGCCCTTCCTATTACCGTGGAAAGGAAGGTTCTTCCTAACCTCGTCACTCCCGCTTCTACCAGTATGGAATCGGATGATGATTTCATGAGTGTTGCGTCCAGCCCTGATGACTTCTTGGGAACACAAGGCAGTGACGATGAGAGCTTGGGTGAAGGTTAGTTGTTAGTTATAAATTAATAGTTGAGAGCAAATTCTATCTCATCCCATTCTTTCATCTTCCTCCCCAGCTTCTATCTACCGACACTTCTTTTTTTTTTTTTTTTTTGTTTTATTCTATTTTCTTTCTTTCCACTGACCTTTTCTCTTTACGCGGCGAATTGCAGATTTTGGAGATGAGTTTGACGGCGGGTTCTCCAAAGATAAGGATATCGTTGCAACAGCCCGGAAACCGTACGAGGTAGACTTCAAGGTCCTCAGTCCTGAGGACATCGAACGAGAACAGAACTTACAAATCAACGAGGTCTCTTCGATCCTTGGCTTGCCCCCAGAGTCATCGGCGATCTTGCTACGATATGGACGATGGAACCGTGAAAAGCTGATAGAGTCGTATATGGATCACCCAGAGAAAACCCTTGAGGATGCGGGCCTTGGCACAAAATTTATATCTACACCCAAAACGGAAGTTGTTCCTGGATTTATGTGTGATATCTGCTGTGAAGATGGCGATGACTTGCAGACATATGCGATGCGATGTGGACATCGCTTCTGCGTTGACTGCTACAGACACTACCTCGCACAAAAAATTCGGGAAGAAGGAGAAGCTGCTAGGATAGAGTGTCCGGGCGAAAATTGCCACATGATCGTTGATTCAAAGTCCTTGAGCCTGCTGGTCACGGAAAATCTCAAGGAGAGGTAAGAAGGCTGATCTTTTACTCAAGAAATTGATGAGGATATATTAACACTTGCTTTTCTCTAGATATCAAACATTACTGACGAGAACCTACGTTGACGACAAGGCCAACCTCAAATGGTGCCCAGCCCCGAACTGTGAATTCGCGGTTGACTGCCATGTGAAGGAGCGTGACCTAACTCGAATTGTACCCACTGTGCAATGCGACTGCAAACATGATTTCTGTTTTGGATGTACGCTGAATGATCATCAGCCCGCACCCTGTAAGCTTGTCAAAATGTGGCTCAAGAAATGTGAAGATGATTCCGAGACTGCCAACTGGATCTCAGCCAATACCAAGGAGTGCCCCAAGTGTCATTCTACAATCGAGAAAAATGGTGGCTGCAACCACATGACCTGCCGCAAATGTAAACACGAGTTCTGTTGGATGTGCATGGGTCTATGGTCAGAACACGGCACGAGCTGGTACAATTGCAATCGTTATGAGGAGAAATCAGGATCAGAAGCCCGGACTGCGCAGGCGCGATCTCGAGCATCACTAGAACGATACCTGCATTATTATAACCGATATGCCAACCATGAACAATCCGCCAAACTTGATAAGGACCTTTACTTGAAGACAGAAAAGAAGATGACAAGCCTACAATCGCAATCGGGTCTCTCCTGGATCGAGGTGCAGTTTCTTGACACAGCATCCCAAGCGCTTCAACAGTGTCGTCAAACGCTGAAATGGACCTATGCATTTGCTTACTACCTTGCCCGGAACAACCAAACGGAGATTTTCGAAGACAACCAAAAGGACTTAGAGATGGCGGTTGAGAGTCTCAGTGAGATGTTCGAGAAGCCTGTCCCCGAATTAGCGAAATTGAAGGTCGATATCTTGGATAAAACAACCTACTGCAACAAACGTCGGGTAATTTTATTGAGCGACACTGCAGAAAATCTCAAAACTGGTGCGTTTTTACTTTCTGTTCTCTATTTGCTGATTTTCCTCCATAACTGACTGAATTTCCAGGAGACTGGTCATTCAACGTGGACTGGTAGATTTAGAATGTATAGAATGGGAGGTTGATGACAGAAGCAGTTTGGGAGGGCGTGAAGGGGCCTGTTTAGGTATATTGCCTCGCTCAGGCTGGTGGACGAAGTTTTCATGACGTACATGACTATAGCGGATTTGATTTCTGTTCCATCAAAGGCGTTTCAAGATCTCGAGATCAGTGAGGACCGTCCGAGGAAGGTTGCTTTCTGGAGGGAAATTTATTGCATGTATCAACTATAACTAAGGTGACTTGCACATGTCATATTCCACAGGGGATTCAAATATTTTTCTTTCTTTCTTTTTTTTTTTTTTTTTTTTTTTTTTTTCCCATCATTTTATTTCATTCTCCCTCCCTTTTTTATCATTCCTTTTTTCTATTATTATTATCCTTTTTTTTTTCTCCCTTTATACATACCTAATAGCCCTTCTTGAGGTGGTGAAGGACGATATGGTGCTAAAACTTAAACTCTTAATTCGCACACGTATGCATGGGCTAAAGATTTAGATATTCTGCCGGATTCGAGCCCAAGGTACACAATATTATGAGAAACAGATTCACTTGAAGACGGTGTGTTGTTTTCTGGTTAAAGAACTAAGACTTGTAGGTTAGACAGGATTAGGGAGAAGATGGCTGCCTAGGTAATGTCTAGAAATCAACTAGAAAATAGGATTAGAGAGACCTGGATGTGGTGTCCTTGGAGCGAACGATAAGACAATACATAATTAAATACTTCAGGTATCTTACTAGCCAGAAAGTGATAGCAACAACTGTACTACGTTAGTCCCTACCTAGTGACCACTACTCAGGCGATAATATTAGTCGTAGGTAGGTAACTAGTTATCTTCTGGAGGCCAGCTTGGAGGGTAGGGATCCACGGGGTTAAAAAATTATGCATGCATGTATAAAAAGATTCCATGAGTTCTGCAGAGACAAAGAAAATCTGATAAGAAAAGAAATCTGGGCCGGTAAGGTAAATGTGTAGTACCTAGCTAGGGAGTTAATAGCACTTACCTTAAGCGGGCCTTGAGAGCTCCCAGTTACTGACTTGGTATTCCATCTAACTTGAGAATAATAATAATAAATAATAGTAATATATTTTATTATTATTATTATTATTATTACTATTATTATTCGGTACAGCGGAAACCAAGCAGAAAGGGAAAAAAAAAAAAAGGTCCAAGTGGAACTTCTGGGCTAAGAACCTAGGCAGATAGCTCCGCGGTGGTCCTCCCTCCGTTTCTGGTGACATTCCTCCGCGGTTCGGCGGTTCAATGAGTTTGTTCTTCTTCTGGTGATATTGATATTGATTATTTAGGGATGATTGTGTACTCTGAGTTAGCTCGTTACTAAGTTCCTGGGCAGGAGGAACAGATCCTTGACTTTGACAAGCCTGTGACTATTACTGTACTGTATGTAGGTGGGTAGTTCTACTACTATTGTATATTTTACTTGTATTATATTAGATTTCGTTTTCTTTTAAAGGAATAAAAAGAGAATAGTAACATTCATTTGTGAAACATAATATGGGAAGTCGTACCGGGTTTCTATTAATTTCATTCTCGATATTGGAATTATTAGTATGATTCTATAGGAGGCGAAAAGAAAAAAAAAAAAAAAAAAAAACTCCGTCATCGGATGACAACCTCGGTGAATGGAGGAACTGTCAGACTATTTTATTATTATTATTATTAGGTACAATTTTTATTAGTTAAGTGAGTCCCAAGAACTCGTTAGTCAACTTAAGTCTAGCCTGGGGAGCTGAGTCAGCAGCAAGTTTTTTTTTTTTTTTTTTTGGCGCCAGAAATCGGGATAGCAAATAGACTACTCGATGGCAATGAGTGTGATAATTTGAACTATTACTACCTACTATGCTGTGAGGGGAGGGATAAGGATCATGTTAAAGGCAGAGAGAGAAAGGGAGATTTTAAAAAGGGGAATGTGGATGATTATTCTGTAAAGACGTCTAGTTGAAGTTGTCAATCAGATATTAAATCCAGATCAGATAACTTAATCATCCGTCAACAAAAGGTCAAACACGGGGTACAAGAGGATCTCAATATATAATGAGATGAAGATGGTTAATTTATTTCTCTAGGGTCAGAGGCATCTTTTTTGATACTGAACTATAGTAATTAATCTTATTATTATTATTATTATTATTACTAGGTTATACTTCTTATCATTATCAGTAAACAACCAAGTATTTGCCCTTTTTTTTTTTTTTTTTTTTTTTTTTTACAGTAATACTAGAATGGATGATCCGTTGTGTTTCTCCGACCAAAACCATCCACTCCATCGGACCCAAGGCTAACCTAAACTTTTTGTCAAGAGCGACGACTCCTTCACAAAATAATTTCCCATCAATTCTCAACCATCTTTCCCTTCCTCCTTCTTTTTTTCTTTTTGTCTTCTCTTCTCTTACATTCTATATTTCCCTTTTTCATCGCTTCCTATCTTGGAGTGTACTTTCGAATCGCTTCCCTCCCCCTTCTCTCTATATTTTTTTGTCATATTCTTCTCCCTCGCTCGTCGGGCTCGGTCTCTCCACTCCGCAAAGTCCGCTTTCTTCGGCATTTTTAACCCACGCCTACACTCACCACTACCACCACCACTCCAACCTTTCTTCTTTCCCTTGCCCCCCCTTCTTCCTCCTTTTACCTCTCACCGGCGGCTACGGCTGCATCGAGAGGCTTTTCAGCGCCATGGCAGCTTCCGAGCAGATTCCCGGGCAAGAATATGAGTATGTCTTCAGTGCTTCCCGTTTTGGGTTTTATTTTTCCCCCCTTCCAGACAAGCATTTGCCCACAAACATGAGACTACCTAATGGATATCTCTATATGCCATCTTCATAGGGGCCTGATTACTTGCTGCGCATTTGATTCCGTGCCCGTTGCGTGGAAAAAACGGATGGAAAGGGCAAAAAAAAAAAAAAAAAAACGAAACCTCGGTCGGAAGTGTGATCGCTAACAGTATTTCTTACATCAATAGTTATGAAGCCCTCCCCTCAAACTATGGCTTGGGAGCCAACATGTTAGCCGGTGCTTTCGCAGGGATAGCAGTATGTGGAATGAATTCAAGGAGCCCCCCAAAAAAAGCGGAAGCTTCGGGACGCAAGCTGACAGGCTGGAATAGGAGCATGCGGTCATGTACCCGGTGGATTTGCTCAAGGTATGTTCAATTGGCATTAGAGATGGCGATACTGGCTACCACCTGGCCAATTCCCCTTAATTCTGTGATATCCAGATCGTACTAACCACCGACATTTTTTTTTTTTCGTCTTCGTCTCCTTGAATTAGACTCGCATGCAAATCTTGCACCCTACGAACGGAGGACTCTACACCGGATTGACCAACGCCGTCTCGACTATCTACCGAATTGAAGGCTGGCGAACACTATGGAAGGGTGTTTCGAGTGTGATCGTCGGTGCTGGTGAGCGATTTCATAAGTGAGCTCAACATTGTTCAAGGAGCGCGGTGGCTGATATCGGTGTTGTTTAGGTCCCGCCCACGCTGTTTATTTCGGTACATATGAGTTTGTGAAGGAGCTAGCTGGCGGGAATGTGGATGATGGACACCATCCACTGGCAGCAGGTAGGCTTGTTATCCTAACGTTCTGCTAGGTCTAATGTAAATCGTTAACAACGTCAAGCTATGAGCGGAGCGGCAGCGACCATCGCAAGTGATGCCTTGATGAATCCGTTTGATGGTGAGTTCACCTATCAGCACCGCGCGACTTGCCCAATCTCCTCTGACTCGTCTAGTGATCAAACAACGAATGCAAGTCCATGGCTCGGTACACAAGACTCTCCTCCAGTGTGCCCGGTCTGTCTACAGGACAGAGGGTTTCCATGCCTTCTACGTTTCTTACCCCACTACACTCTGCATGACTGTTCCCTTCACCGCTACCCAGTTCGTCGCCTATGAGTCGATTTCCAAGGTTATGAATCCATCCCAGGATTACGATCCTTTTACACATTGTATCGCAGGTGGTTTGGCGGGAGCTGTTGCCGCCGGTATTACTACCCCTCTTGACGTCGTAAAGACCCTCTTGCAAACCCGTGGTCTGGCTCAGAACGAGGAAATTCGCTCCGCCAAGGGATTATTTAACGCTGCCGCTATCATCAAGCGCCAGTTTGGCTGGAGAGGTTTCTTACGTGGCGCTCGTCCCCGCATTATTTCTACCATGCCTAGCACAGCTATTTGCTGGTGAGTCGAGTACTTCCACTTTCCTTTATCCTCCCTAGTCGCTGTTATTCTTTTCCTTATTTTATTTTTCATTTTGGTCGCGCTCCTAACAACGATGCAGGACCTCCTATGAGATGGCCAAGGCCTATTTCAAGGGCCAAGGGGATAACTAGGCTGCTCACGTTCCCCCATGATTGGCCGTATAAATGTGGCCTCTTCCGCTGACAGACATTCATTCTTATGACCTTACTCACTTCGGCCCAAGTCACCACCACCTATTTATCTAAAATGCCGATAACAAAATAGTCAAAATCATCCGGGGTTAGCTATCCCTCTATGAATTAAAAAGAGGGAGAGGGGAAAAAATTATACGAAACGAAAAAGTCAAAGCGAGGCCAGCCCTCAGTCGAGAGCCAGTAGGAGAAAGAAAACTCCCCGACTCTGATGCTCAACTTCCGTTCTCACCATGTGTATAATCTTGCTCTATTTTCGGACGGGGTATTAATGGGCAGGTTTTGGAGAAGCTTTTTTTGTTGGCATATTGATTGATTGCTATTTGAAGCAACCTTGAGCCTTTTTTTTTTTTTTAACTTTTATGTTTGGGATGGGAGCCAGACCCGGCTCGAATATATCCTCTACCGTATTGGCGTTGGGATGCAGGGGAACTCTTTGGGGGGGTTTTCATCTTTTACCCGAATATTTTCTTTATTCTTATTGTTCATTTTTCTCCCATTTCCTCTTCTATTTTGCCCCCATATCCATTTCTTGACACTGATACATTTGCGCATTGTTGGATTGTGAACATGTACCGATAGATACCTACGATGGCTGGCCACCTGACCAGATCTGGATGACGATATCCGAATATAATATGATACAAACAGGAATTCGACACGAAGGAGAGTCGTAAGTCAAAAATGGATTCAAGACTGTTTCATTCAAACGAAAGTAACTGTAGGGTTGGAGTTGGATGAATTCGCCATTCGTGGGTCTTCCAAGACTTTTTGATCCAACGACGTCACGAGGGTGAAAAACGGCCGCCCCTCCGAAAAGGCTCAATTTGGTCGGTGTTCTCCATCAACCCCTCCTCTCCTGGCCAGCTTGTCTCTGATCTTCCTTTTGCTTTTTTAGTCTAGTTTTCTTTTATTTGTCTATTATTCTCTTAATCGTGCGCCTGGGACACCCCAGTCTTGTCCAATCACCACCAATTCCCTCCTTTTCTCACGCATGGCGATCTTGCGGGCAGGTCCTGCATATCTCCGCTTGCTCTGAATTTATCTGCCTTTACATGAATGATGCGCCCCAAACCAGTGTCATCGCTACAAAAGACCTACGATGACTGCTATTTGATGTGCTCAACAGCCGTCTATTTCGAGGGTCAAGTCTGTCATCCTCCTTACTCTTCTCCTCAGGCTCTTACTTACCTTCTCTGATGGCAGAATAATGAAGAAGAAGCCTTGAAATCTTGGCGCTCCGCCCTGGACACAATCTGTTACCATAACGCATATCGACTCCCTGCCAAGTACACCCCCAATTCCGAAACTGAGCGGGCCTTACAAGAGTCCATCCGGCAGTTAGAGCTTCAATGCCGTGAGCGAGTCGACCTCCTCGACGCCCTTCGTGAGAGCAGAAAAGATTCGGTTTCCGGGAAGAAATCTCCGCCTGGAACGAACGCCACTGCCACCCCCGGTTGGATTGGAGAGGGCACAGTCCCCGCGATCGGCTATACTGATCTCTCAAAACCACCAACAATTCCTGGTCGTCCAACTTTGACCTCCACTCCAACCTCCGAGTCAACCTCAGTATCGTCTCGCCCCATGCCTGTGCGCTCTGAGTCCAAGTCCTCTCCCGAACCCAATGCTCGCACCCCCAGTCCCGACCGTCGAAAGATGATGCCTTCCACATTGCGAAATGTTTCCCTAAAGAAAAATAAGAAAAAGGATAGTGCAAAGCGGAAAGATTTGAGGCCGGCTGCGGCATCGCAAGCGGCAGGTTTGGCCTGGGGGAGCATCTCTCGTCCCCCTTCTTCGTCTGATAGGGCATTTAATGATGCCGTTGCGTCTTCGCGCCATAGTCTTTCAAATGACCTGAATCGTAGGGAATTAGAGCTATCCCGAACTAACTCCGCAGACAATCATCTTCCAAACAGGAGATCCCGTCCCACAGAGGATGTAGACGATCCGCGAGAGGAACGCAAGCCCCGATTACAGACTGATCGCGTCGTCAAACGATCTGCTGTGAAAACAACTTCATCCTCAACTCCATCCACACCAACCTCCAAGCACCACGTTCCTCATGGGACTCGGCAAGAGTCAAGCGGGGGCCGTTCCCAGTCCGCCTCCTTAGCGCCTCCGGGGTCCAGCTCAAGAGATCCCACCCCATCGGGTTCTTCCCCTAGACCACAGATTAAGCCGAAGCCTGTATCCTTAAGAGCCCCCTTACCACC
This sequence comes from Aspergillus haitiensis, assembly GCA_027569155.1. NCBI lineage: Eukaryota > Fungi > Ascomycota > Eurotiomycetes > Eurotiales > Aspergillaceae > Aspergillus > Aspergillus haitiensis. Next base: position 94,037 of record JAPDEO010000048.1, read on the forward strand.
GCCACAATCACAACCGTCATCTTCCAGGACAGTGCCGGGAGATACCGACGGACTGAGTGGATCATATGACACGTCTACGCCACGGCCCCGAGCCTCCCCTTCCCGCTCGGGGAACAAGGACTTGGCCCCCAGAATAGATAGGATGACACTTTCCCCGAAGAGCCCCGCTCGACAAACTCCGAACCTTAGGCGGGCAATTACACCCCCCTCCAGCGACCCAGAATCCTCAGGTTTTAAATCCACCGACTTGGATGAGGACTTGGAGGACCCGGAAGATGGCCTTGAAGATGACTCGATTATGAACATATTGAGAAAGCTTCCGAGAGGTGTGGATGTCAATGCTGCCCGACAGATTCTCAATGATATTGTTGTCCGCGGCGATGAAGTTCATTGGGACGACATTGCCGGTCTAGACGCCGCGAAGAAGGCTCTTAAGGAAGCTGTTGTCTATCCATTTCTTCGCCCGGACCTGTTCTCTGGGCTACGTGAGCCCGCTCGAGGTATGCTTCTTTTTGGGCCCCCAGGCACCGGAAAGACCATGTTGGCACGGGCAGTAGCGACAGAGTCTAAATCAACCTTTTTCTCCGTGTCCGCATCAACTCTGACCTCCAAATGGCATGGGGAGAGCGAGAAACTTGTGCGAGCGCTCTTCGGGCTAGCTAAATCACTAGCTCCATCTATCATCTTTGTAGACGAGATCGATTCCCTACTCTCGGCTCGGTCATCGGGCACTGAGAATGAGGCATCACGCCGGTCCAAGACTGAATTTCTCATCCAGTGGTCTGACCTACAACGAGCGGCTGCGGGCCGCGAACCATCCAACAAGACTGGTGATGCCAGTCGAGTTCTTGTGCTAGCGGCCACCAACATGCCATGGGATATCGATGAAGCCGCACGACGTCGATTTGTGCGTCGACAGTACATTCCACTCCCTGAGCATAATGTCCGGGAAACACAGTTACGCAAGCTGTTGAGCCACCAGGTTCATGAATTGAACGATGAAGATATTGAGGTTTTAGTTCAAGTCACCGATGGTAATATCCTCCCTTTTCTCTCTCCCCCCTTTCTTTTATATACATCTATTCCAATTTTTCTAATTGAACTGTGCTAACATATACCTAAGGCTTCTCCGGTTCCGACATCACAGCGCTCGCCAAAGATGCTGCAATGGGCCCTCTCCGTAATCTGGGCGAAGCTCTCTTACACACCCCTATGGACCAAATCCGACCAATTCGCTTTCAAGATTTCGAAGCTAGCCTTCACTCTATTCGACCTAGTGTAAGCAAGGAAGGATTACGTGTATATGAAGATTGGGCCCGACAATTTGGAGAGCGTGGAGGTTAGATAGACCACATCATTCCTCTCTTCCCTTCAATTAATTCCTCCCCCCCACCTTCTCCTCCCCTTTCATCTTTCCGTCTTCATTTTTTCACTTTTTCTATTGTATACTGGGGTGTTTTTCTTTTCTTTTCTTTCTTTCTTTTCTCCTTTTTTTTTCTTTTCTTTTTTTAAAAAATCTCTCTTTTGTCTATTTATAAAGGGCGACAATATGGATACGGCTATGGTTAAACGGTACAGGCGAGCCGGGGTATGCATACACAGGATCAGGATAGGATAGGACAGGATAGGATATGCATAACGTGACGAGTTCAATTGGGTTGGTTAGTTGGTTAAATTAGGTTAGGATACATTATTGTATGGATATGGCATGTATCTGCTTTTGCCTGATCTCTTTTCTCTTCTTCTCCTCCCGCCCTCCCTCTCCCTCCCTTCTCTCTGGTTGGTTTTTATATATAAAGATATCTTTTATGCTATGCGGGTAGGGAATACAGCAAAAGATTGATATTGTTTAGTTTAGTCGGATGAATGGTAGGTTGGCTTGGGAGTCAGGAGCGGCCACTACGTACCTACCCTCTTCTATCAGTTTTATTTTTTATTTTTATTGTATGTGTATGTTTGATTCCTTGATGTCTTTATAGGACGTAGGTAGATAGATGTATTTACCACGTTTTTTTTTTCTCAGTGTTGTAGTTTGAGTCTGGTATATGTTTGTTTTTTGCTTGCACGTTATTGACATGATAAAAATTTCGCTTTTCTTCTTTTCTTGCTTCCACACCCCATGTAGATAGCCAACAAAATATATATCTATATCTATCTCTGGGGGAATTTATTTATTTCTACTTTGGGAGAGAGAAAAAAAAAGGTTGCTTAAATATGCGAGCTGGATCTGTTAATTCGCGGGTTCGGGTTCCACGCTCGCTTTCTCATTTTCGTCCTGATTTTGTTGTTGTTGTTGCTGTTCCTTGTTGCCACCTCCAGGGTAGCGAGAGCCCTTATCCTTGACCTTCTTCTGCTTCTTTGGCACAACTATCGGCGGGTACGCCTTGAGTGTGATTTCCTGCCATTCAGGTGAGGCTTGGTAGGATGTTTGAATGGGCGCCATCAAGTTAGATAGGGCAGTTGCCACGGCAGGTTTTAGTAGTTGTGGCGTTAACTAAAAGGAGGGTTCAGTAGGTTAGTGTGTTTGTTTTTTTTTTTTTTTTGTTTCTTTTGGTGACTCATCCAGCAAGAAAGAGAAAGAGAACTACTTACAACGTCATTAATGTAGTCATCGTGTAGTTGCTTGATGTCAGTGTAGATTAACGGCTCTGCATCTTTGCGCTCAACACGGAATTCCTTTTTTCCCTTAAGAGCAGCGGCTGGTAGGAGGATTGACTCGACTAATGCGACAACACCGTTTCCTTCAACGACACGAGGAACGGCCTCTGCCTTGCGGATCTTCTTCGAGATGACTTCGGGCGAGTCGAGGAGGTCGATCTTACTGTCTAATGGGATTTATTAGTATGATGATGATAATAATGATTAAGTTGGCTTTGTTTTTGAGAAGAGAGAAAAGAAAGAGAATATATATACCTTGTTCACTAGAGCTCATCTTGCCTCCGGTAAGACCAGCAACCATGGGATTAAGAAGATGAGCACGCTAAACGGTCCGCTGCGTTAGATTTCACTGCGGTTTAAGTATGGTTAAGATTATCTTACCTGACGGTAGCCGAGTCTGGGTAACCATTCCTTTGCAGCTGTGAAAAGCTTCCTTTGATCGACACCTAAATTAAATTAAATTTTAAGCCAATTGAACCCCGCAGTTATACATCATGATGATATATATATAATAATAAGAAGGAGGGAAGAAAGAACTCATACCTCCCAGCTGAATATCAACCTTGAGATGCTCCTCGTCGAGAACCTGTAAAATCGGGTAAAGCAAGCCACTCATGGGGGCATTATCAGTTTGCTTGACGACCTCCGCACCAGCCTTCTTCGCATCATGCTCAGAGACCAACGAAGCCATGCGGTACACATCCATCACGTATTCCGGGTTCTTCTGGTAGGAGCTACCAAGGACGAACTCGAGTTTCTCGGTGGGAACACCGACGGACTCGAGAATGGCCGTGATCACCTTCCGGTAGTATTGCGCGCGACTCTCCACCAGTTCAAGCGGGGCTTTGAGGTTGTCGAGGAAGCCGTGAATGTCGGCAAGGAGAATGACCACGTCGCATCCTGCTGCTAACAGTTGGGCGATTTTTAACGCGGGAACAAAGTAACCTGTATGAGGTCGACCGGTTGTCGCTGTACCTGTTGGATTGTTAGTAAAAAAAAAAAAAAGGGGAAAAAAAAGAAGCGAAAAGAGAAACGATCCCAGTAAGACCACGTAAATCTATATCGGGCCTTTTTTTGTGTTTCTGTCGGGATTGGCGCGCAAGAGCGCAAAAAAAAATAGAGAAATCTTACCCCAGTAGACTCGTGGGTGGCGTCCTTCGATCAGAATCTTCTCAATGATCTCGGGGTTGAGAACCTCAGCAAGATTCTCAGTGATGAGATCAAATCTGGCTTGCGCGGCAGCGTCCATGGTGACGATTGGGGGAATTGTTGGGGGAAAACAGATATGAAGAGGATGGTGGGGGGAAGACAAGGCCAGGTGGGATGGATTTTTGACTCATATGAAGATTAACAGAGTAATTAATCTTAATTAATCAACTTAGCCCCACCAAGGACCTTGATAGCCTCAGGCACCCACAACCCCCGCATTTTCGGCCTCAACTTTTCCTGACATGATCGATATCATTACCATCGTGTTCGGGTACACAGTGTCTCGTTTGAATCAAGAGCTAGACGGAAACTATACTTACCGAGGAAACAAATATGGTACAAGAGAGACTAAAAAGGATCAGATAAAAGTAAAAATAATTCTAAATACAATTGGGATATTTGTATCTACTCTCAATATGCCAATTCTTGCGCTACAGAATGTTCTCTCATCAAGTGAGAAAAATTAGGGGAAAAAGAAAAGTAAAAGGGCTAAGTATTTCAGTATAAATGGGGAGAGAGAAGAGAAGAGAAGAGAAATAAATAAGAGAGTTAAGGGTACATCACAAAGGGAATAAAAAGAGATCCATCATTCACGATCAAGTAAGAGAATGTGGTGAGACCAGCTGCAATTAGTCCATCAGAAGACAAGTGGCAGCAAGCGAATGAGTGCGGGCAAAAAAATGATGTGATGTCTTAATTCCATAAGCTTCTCAATGCAGAGCAAAAACACCTGACCGATATCATAGCAAGATGAAAGTAAAGAAGAAGAGAGAGACAGAGAAACAAGTGTGGGAAGCGAGATGTGTGGAAGAGAGCAAAAAATGGGGTAGCTGGAGGGAGGAGGGATGGACTTCTGCACGGAACAGAGCGTATGAAAAGAAGATATTGGTATCTGAGGTCAGGCTTCCACCATTTCAAAGTGAGGTAAAGGAGTATATAAGAAGAGACAAATAAAGAATAAGAAAAAAGGAAAAGCAAACGATAGTCAATGTCCTTGTTAAGAAAGGATATATCCCGTCCTACAAATCTATCAAGCTACCCCCTTGTTGAGGCTGTTGGTGGTACGCTGGTTGTGCTCCCCAAGGGTTATTAGCGGGCTGAGCGAAGCCAGTCTGCTGCGGTACAAATTGCTGCTGTTGCTGACCATAGAAAGGGTTGTTGCCAGTTCGTGCGGCCCGTAAGCGGTCCAAGCCCTGACCAGCAGAGTTGACAAAAGTGCCAGGAGCCGTGTGCTGTGCTGGAATACGCAAATCTCCTGTGTTTCCAAAGGTATCCTGACCCTCTCCACTGGCCAACAGAGCATTGAGGCGCGCTGCATGGGGATCCATCTGAGGAGGAGTGCTCTTGGGTGGCGCAAGGGTTTGCGGTGCTTGGTAGTTGGTAATAGGGTTTAACGTTGAGGAAGAGAACTGGTTGGTTGCCCGCTCCTCCACTAGGGTATTTAAAGACGGAGGACCTGTCGTCGCAGGTCGGGGCGGGGTCTGGAATTGTGTGCGAGCCGCAAATGGGTTATTAGAACCAGTAGGCATGGGCTTTAGTGCATCAGCTGATGGCTGATTATGAGCCCACGGGTTGTTAGATCCTGCCGATAACATGTTCTCCTGCTGTTGCTGTTGCTGCAGCTGCATCTGCTGCATCTGCTGTTGCTGAGCGTAGGGATCTGTTCCATAGGGATTGTTTGTGCTAAATACGGAATGTTGCGGCTGGAGAGTAGTCTGAGCCTGCAGGAAGTTATTCTGGCCATAAAGGTTCTGATCAAAGCCCGTTTGCTGCCCCTGGAATCCATTGGAGTACCCGTTGGGCATTCCAGTCATCTGTCCCTGGAATCCGGTGGGATTTGCATATTGGTTGTTCAGATAACCTGTTGTCAGAGGTTGCTGAGGGTTAATCGGGTTGCCAAACCAATCAACGGCACTTTGCTGTTGATATCCCTGGTTGTAACCGGTGGGTTGAGGTTGGGCGGGAGTTTCATCAAATAGAGTCTGAGCATTGCTTTCCTCCAATTCGCGTCTGCGAAGTTCCTCCTCCTCCTTACTCAGCTTGATCGCCTTCGCTAGATCCTCGTCATCTTCCCCATTCATAGCCTGCCTTGCGCGTCGCTTCTGTTCTTCCTCTGCTTCGTGCTTGCTAGCTTCGATTGCCAAGCGATACTCTGCATCCTCATCATCAGCTTGATTCCGTCGGCGTTCTCGTCGCTCTGCCCGACGTGGTGATGGCCCTCCATTCCCGTGGCTCTGATAATCATCGATCCCGCTTACTCTGGATTTCCAAAGTTTGCGGTCGGATCGCTCACTGCGCAATCGATCTTCGTCCAAAATCAGAGCGGTGAGTTCTTTGGCAGCAACGCGGACTGAATATCACAAGTAAGGAAACTGGTTAGCGAGCCCTGACCTATATGACGGATACAGCTTGTCTGATTCAGCCTACCATCTTGGCCAACATCCCTGCCATCCTCGTCGACGTACTGGAATTCGCGCAATGTTTTAATAATATAAACATTCTTCCGCGCCCAGGTAACGACTAGCTCAGAACCCTCGTGGAGGGCATAATCTAGAACCTTCAATGATTTTAGCACATGGCGCCAGTTCTTGCCCTTATCGTTTAGTCGCTTATCCAGCATATCCATGATCTCGTAGAAGTCTGTGGGGCTACACAGTATCATCAATATCAAATTCGAGGTTTAATAGAGTTCCATCAAATGCTCACCTGCCAAATGTCAAGGAGGCGATCTCGGACATTTCGGTCCCTGTGGGGCCCCAATGATCATTACTCGTGGCTGTATAGATTACGAGAGTTAGCAGAGGGTAGCTGTTTTTCTTCGGGGGGGGGAGGGGGGGGGAGGAGGGTCCAAGTGAGGGGGAATAACGGTCGGCCTTCCGATAGCGAGCGATCGGAGTCACGTTGGGGAGAGGGTGGAGTGTGCGTACCATTTCGAACCTTGACCTGTACTGCGGAGTAACCCTTGGTGACATTTTTCACGCTGCGCACGACTTTCGACATGGCGACGACAAGGGTGGTGGACGGAAGATGGGGAAGAGGTCGAGTATTGGGATAGACGGGGGTAAAGGCAAGACACTACTAGTCCTCCGTCTGCAGACCTGGGAAGACTGCGCAAGAGTTCAAAAGAGAGGAATGAGTGGGTACGAGAGGCGAGAAGGTATGGTCGGAGTAGAGCCAGCCCGTCTCCCCTTATCGCGGGCTAGGGCAGAGGAGGAGAAATAGGAAGAAGAGGTGAGGGTGGGAGTGGGAGTGGCAGGAAGTTGTCAAGTTGTTGGTCGTGGTCCAACCGGTACTAGTGATGTTGTAATGTAGTGGCAGTGGCGTATGTAAGCCGCGTGCCCGGTTTTGACCTCAATCCGTTCAATGGGGGTTGACGGAGACTCTGGAAAAGGGGATTCGAGGGGAGAAAGAGAGATCTTAGGAGCGACAAGTCCCAGTATTTCGTGAGGAAAACAAGAGGGGAAAGGGGAAATGGGAACGCCGGAGGAAAAGTCTCTTGTTGGAGTTAATTATTGAGATTAATAACGGCAGGTGAGTTTGGTTGGTGGTGGCACCGGGCAGGCTTACGACGCCAAACCAGAATAATTTAGGTAGGTAAGTATCATACAAAGAGAAAGCGCCCAAGTCAGATAAAGATACGAAGAGGCGAGTATTGCAGGCGGTAGGAGTTCAATTTGATTCCTGTCCCGGTTGTGTCTGGAAGGATCAATAGAAGTAGAATAGAATAGGGGATGAGTTGGTGGAGTGTTTGAGATCTTCTTCCACAATTGAATCATAAAATAATAGTAATACAGTTAATTAAAGGGAACCTACAGTACCTCTGATAAAGCTAGTCAATACAGTACCAAGTGGGTAATATAATATAGAACCCTATTAATAGCCTTTTTTTTTTTTTTTTCCCTCCTTCTTACTGTTCCTAATATTACGAGGTATTATTATGACCCCATCGCATCGATGACGAAATGAAGGCGAGGTAGTTGAATTTATTAATATTAGACTGGCTCACGCATAAATTTAGTGACATTCATAAGATATAACTAATAGTTAACTATTATGCTAGTTAATCCTGCTAGCTACTTAGGTAATAATCTAATAATGATAGTTATTACCTATCTAGTAGAATTATGGCTATATAAAATAACTAGCTCAAGTTACAATGAAAGGCAGTCTTACAGAACAGAATAGTATAACAATTAAGGCTTCAAATAGCTTTAATGTCTTAGAAAGGTGATCAGCTCTGATTAGGTACCTAGCTGCGGCTTTAAAGTGCTGGGAGGAAACCCTAGATGGTTTTTGATTTTGTATCTTGACAAACGTAGGAAATATAGTACCTACGTTTTAGGCAGTACAAGATCTCCTTATTCTATGTAGTTTATAAATATTGCATAATTTTATTATTGTAGACTCTTGGAAGCATTGAGTGTTAAGCATGTTACTTGACATCACTTTACTTCCCACCTTCTGGACTCCTTTACAACATTGTGCCTTGTATTCTTGCAAGCTATTTACCCACTATTATTCGGCAAAAGTGTTACCTAGTATCATGCGTAACTGGTCAATCACCTTAAATTATACTATAAATGGTGACTAGTTTCACTCCAAAAGAGGCTGATTTGTATTCAACAACACTCAGGAGATATCAATTTGTTATATTAAATTTAACATCAATACATTGGGAAAGCATGCCGCTGAATTAGTTAGCTTCACATTTGCATCATGCACACGGGGTAAGAAAGTTCCCTAATAAAAATGTTCAATAAAATCTTCCTCTTTACAATGTACAGTACACCAGTACGCAAGTTGGTGGTACATAAAGCGCTAAATCAAACTTGATTCTGCCGAAGTCCAGGATCAACGTCGACAAAATGTCGCTCTCAAGAGCCGTATCAAAGGTTCACTTACAGCAATGACACAGCATTATTCAAAGCCATGGAAATTCCGGCAGCCTACAGAGGTATCTCTTGCTCAGACTTCTGCTTCATATCAATCTAGCTGATCTTGATGAAAAGAGTGGACTGTCCTCCTGGGTGTGCAGGCCTCAGGTAACGCGCCGTTCCCATTGCAGTTCTCTGCAGATAAGGTTGCTTTGATGAATGGAGGTGTTTCTGGCGCAATTGACGGTAGAGAATTAATGCAAAGGGTACGGGAATCGCTATGCTAGATGTGGCCTGGAAAAGATATCGTGTGGCCAGAGCAATATGATGAAGTAAAAGTTGAAAAGTTTTTTAATCAAGCAAAGGCAGAGCTGATCGACCGGCTAGCACATCCTGAGACAGAAATAATTGCATGGGAAGAAGCATAGCCATTTGACAGTTAGACTAACCGACTTTTTGTCTTTGGGGGTTTACTTGATTTCATTTCATTTTAGTTCCATCTTCCTTGGGTCTCTCTACCAGATAGGCAGAAGAATTAATATCGAAGTAACCTAGCTAGGTACGATACCTTACCTACTAAATACCATTAATCTATCTACCTACTACAACCCACAACCGGTCAATTAATTTTACTTTCGTCTTGGTTAACTAATTAATGAGCCAAGACTCTTGGGCTGTGCTACCGAAACAGTTGGAGTTTGTTTCTCGAGAACGTCACTTGTGCACTGTCAACTCTTTTGTTTTGAATCTGTGGTTGAGTTTGTCCTAGGGATACATATAGGAGAGAAGTATGCTTTTACAATAAATTGAGAGCACCACCACCAAGGGAAAAAAAAAAAAGTCTACCTATCAATAAATCTCTTTACCTATTTCTCTATTGAAACCATCATTCATCTCAAAATCTCTGGGAGAAAAATAAAGAAAAAAAAAATAATACCCGAAATACGAGACAAAGATATACCACAGGAAAATGAAATTTTTTTTTTTGGTAAAAACTTCCCTCTCTACTGCCGAGACTCCAGACTCAAATACTTGGCTTCTGCACCCTTGATACAGGCAATATTAGCGCCCAGTTTGTTCAGCGTCTCCACATACTCATCATATGGATCCGAATCGAAGACAATACCACCGCCTGCTTGGAGATACGCCACGCCATCTTTAACGAGCATCGTTCGTAGTGCAATGCATGTATCCATGGCGCCCGGAATCTCAGCTGACCCATCAGCTGTCGCGATATTGAATCCAAAATAGCCTACAGCCCCTGCGTATACCCCTCGCTTCTCCCCCTCCAACTCCGCAATTAACTGCATTGCCCGCACTTTGGGTGCCCCAGAGACTGTTCCTGCGGGGAAAATGGATCGGAAAGCATCGAACCGCGTCTTATCCGGGCGTAGGATACCAGACACCTGGGATACGAGGTGTTGGACATGGGAGAACTTCTCTACAACCATCAATCGATCCACCTGTGTGGTAGTCGGATCACACACCCGATTCACATCGTTACGCGCCAAATCCACCAACATCACGTGCTCAGCACGATCCTTCAAGCTGCCTCTTAATTCATCAGCTAGCGCCTCATCCTCCTCCGTAGTTTTCCCGCGTTTAACCGTTCCCGCGATGGGGTGAGTGATAATACGGCCCTTTTCTTCCTTAGCCAGCAGTTCTGGACTGGCGCCCACAAGCTGAAAGTCTTCGCAATCAATGTAAAAAAGGTATGGGGATGGGTTGACGGTACGGAGATGACGGAAAAGGTTGAAAGGGTGGAGTGATGTTGGCCTGGATAGCCGTTGCGACGGCACGGTCTGGAATATGTCGCCCTTGGATATGTGCTCCTTCAGCCTCACTACATGTCGCTCATATCCTTCCTGTCCAATGTTGGAGGTATACTCCTGGTTGGGAATGATAGGGTCTTGATGAGGCAAGGGTATATCGGGTCTTAAAAGGGTATCAATGATGCTCTGAATATTCGCCTGGCCCCGGTTGTAGTTGGCCTCGAGTTCCGAATCCGAACTGGAAATGGGAATGTAAGTCACGACTTTGACAACCTGGTAAAAGTGATCGAAAGCGATAATAGTATTGAAAAGCATAAAAAGGGACTCTGGGATTTTGAGGATATCCTTGAGCGGTCGGGCAGTTTTGGGCTCAAAATATTTCACGCAGTCATATCCAACATAACCGATAGCACCGCCTGTAAGCGGGGGCAGCGTTAGGCCGGGTACCGATGCGACGCGGAAGCCAGAGAGTTCGTCTTCTAGAATAGGGAGAGGATCGCACTCGGGGCCATGGCCAGGCCCAGTCTTAAGGACTTTACGGGGATCTAGATAGGACCAAGCAAGCATTAGTGTCGGGTCGCATGGGGCAAGACGCATTCTCACGTACCAGCTCCTACAAAACTGTATCTCCCAATAGTTTCTGTCGTTGCCGCGCTCTCGTAGAGGAATGATAATTTTGATCTGTGGGAAGGAAGGAGGGGTCGGATGCGTCAGCTTGGTTTCTCTGAAAACAGTGCCTCTTTCGGGGGCTTCTCGACTCACTTTTCAGCAAGTTTGAGGTATGCGAGTGTCGGGGTTAGAAGATCGGCAGGGATAGATGCAGTGAGTGGAAGAAGATTGGGAGAGAATTTGGAATCTTTCGAGCGATTAATGACATCTTTGGCGGTCTCAATAGACGGCACAATAGTAACCTGAGTGAGTCACAAAAAGAGATGCATTAGCATTTGGGATCATATTATATGGCGGCTAGTTGGAGTTTCTTGGAGATGAAGAAATTTTCCTAAGATAGTAGGGCAAAATCAGACGGAATTGCTTACTGGGGGCGCCATTCTCTTGCGTTTGACGTCAATGAAGGCTGAGAAACAACTTCTTGTGCGGGGCGGTTTGGGAAAGTGAAATTTGGCGGAGAGGATTTACCGCTGGCAGATCGCTAAAGCCGCCGCCAGTCCGTAGCAATTGAGTTATGATCGAGGGATTATTTATTGCGAAGGAACTCACAACAGAGGACAGGCTAAAGGGGGAAGAAGAGAGAGACAGAGATAAAAGAAAACAGGAAATTGGAAATCGGTCTGATACAGAGGAATTTATCTAGTTGACTCATCCTTCCTATTGGGCGACGGACAAACAATCTCCTTGTCACCGCTTGGCCGTTGTGGACGCCAAATACGGAAAGGCTTGATGGTAATGATTGAATGGTCGGACTCTATCGATAACTCAACAGACTTGACCGTCTTTTCGGAGCATCAAGAGAATGAAGCAATCAATCTATCTGTGCTCACGGCAAGGAGTAGCTACCTAAGAATGGTGGAATGACACTTTCTCTCCCCCTCCTCCAACACACTCTCGTCTACGCTACTAGTATGGAAGTACGACTTGCTTACTCCTTGAAGCTACCTAGGATCAGGTAATCTTTGTCGTCAATATTATGTCGCAAGAATTTCCATTTCTTCTCATTCCTGTCATCTGTTTCTCTGAATATTATTATTTCGTGCAACCCCAACCCCTACCTAGTAGTAACTAGTCAGTGCTTCTCAGTCAGCAGAAGAGACGGGAAGGAGAATTTTATTGTTGATCATCGCAGCAAAGGCACGCCAGTCATCGTCACCTCGTGATCGATCATCGCACTCGTGAAGTAATTATCTCTGGACCTTCTTTTCTTGCCCTCTTAAAGAGCCACGCCGTTTAACTCAAGCGATCACTTCCTGAAAGAAAACCCTTTACATCCGCTGGTTTGTGAGATATATTGTATTTTAATATTTCAAAAAAGAAAAAAAAAAAAAAAAAGGAAAAGGAAAAGAAGAAAAGAAAATCAGTAGGCAGCAAACAAATCGCCAATTTGATGAGATAAACCACTACAGTCTGGCCGGCATGGAACAACCCTACTTAACTCACTATGACCAAATATCACCCCCTCACTCGTTCACAGACCATGTTTCAGAAAAAGCTTTCAGGAACACCGATTCTTTCTCTCGAGTTTCTGAAGTAGAAAACGATGTTAACATCCCCGAACGTCTCACGCGCCTCCTCCACCTAGCATCACAGAACACCGAAATGCGACGACCTGATTCCGAAGCTCTACACCACTGCCTTGATACACTAGAAGCCCTACTAGATCCACGCTCGAGTCTGACGCAAGAAATCGTACGATGCCGCCCTCAAAATACCTACTCCAGGCCTACAAGGATTGATACCCTTGCCCTGGCCTCAAAGCATGCCGACCCAGTTCCCAAAATAACCTTTGCGCAGCTCGCAGCGCTCCGCGACGATGTCATTACACTAAGCATTGAATTTAACCGGCGACGCAGCGAATCAAATTACATATATGATCTGTTCGCACAGGACCGCCAGAAGTTGGAGCAAAGAGTTTCCGAACTGGAAGCTGAGATTAATGAACTGTGAGTACTACATATAATTAAATCTATTTATTTTGTTTGTCATAATTGAATTAATACATTTTTCTCCTATCGCAGAAAAAGCGACATGGTCGAAGATTCAGCGGAACGTGAAGCACTCCAGGGTACAGTTCGGGGATTGGAAAGCTGGATCGAAGGGTGGCAAATGCAACATGATTTGACGGTTCGCAAAAATCTGAACGGAAGATCTTTACGTGGTGAACGTGGATGGTGGACAAAACGTAAACCCGAGCAGCCTAGGGATTCTGATACTGAGGGCCTTCTCGAGGGAATATTGGCATGGATGAGAGGCTGGCAGGACGCTCAGGAAGGAGTTCGCAACCGGCAAAAGGTCCGCGAAATGCGACGGGATGGAAAACAGTGTGGACAAGTAATATCCGAAAGTAGAGAATCTTTCACAAGTTGAAGCAAACCCCGAACGAAGGGGAGGGGCGCGCTGACATTTGTGTTCTCCGACCAGAGATTGGCGGCGCCTTGTTCGATTGGTGTCAGGGTTCCTTGATATTCAGTGATCATATTCACCGAAAACAATATTACACTGCGGAGAGGAAGGCTTTTGAAAGACAATAAATAAATCCCCAGGTTATCCCAATTTTATTTCCCAAACATTTGCTTCTTCCTAGATTCAAGCAGCCTGTGCCGTTTTAAACTGTCTAATCCAACCCGATAACAATTGTAAATTGTCGCGGGGCAGGAGAAAATTAATAGAATTGGGTGAAAAAATATTATTTGTAGAAGCTCCCACCATCATTTTCAAACCGATTTGCACTTGTTCCGGTACCCAGGAGTTGGATATTTAGCAAGTTGCATGGTGATTGGATTCACGCAGACCCTCGGCCCGGTGCTGGAAACCTGATTTATTTATTGCCCAGCAATAAAAGGCTTCATTCGTATGGGATGGTGAAGGCATCATGGGACAGAAGTTTCCCCCCCGGGAGGGTACTTCTTTTTGTTGATTAGTTTACCATGTTGCCGGTATATTGGATACATCACCGTTGCATATTAATAATTGCGAGCTATTTGAATAAAATTCAGCATAATGCACAATTGGCTTTGCGGGACATAATGATGATACATGATAACGTACCTGATTGCCGAACCCAAAGGCAAGCCTTTTACCATCGGTGTCCCAACTCAAGGATCGATCCTGTACTGCATCTACATTTCCATTGAGCCCGTTAGGGAGATGACCATTCTCTTCTTCTTTCTGAGATTTCTCGGTACTAGTAGCCTTCCAAGAAGCCATGGCAGTACCTCCACGCTGTGCGTTCCAAATAAACAGGCTGTCCTTTCCAGCAGCGGCAAGGGCGTATCCATCAGGCGAGAAACAGCTGGCAAGTACGGGCGACGATGGATCGAGGGTAAGCTGGTGCACGCACTCAAATGTCTTCGAGTCCAAATCGATATGCCACACCTTGATGGTGTCATCGGTGGAGGACGACGCGAGAACCAACGGCTGGTTGGACTGTGATTGTCCAGGTGTGTCTGGTTTTAGCTCCATAGCGGTGATATCACCATTGTGCGCATTGGTAATATGAATATCATGTGTTGGTACCCATAATGAAGCATTGGAAGAGGAGGCAGTCACCGCAACAGCTGAAGAGCCTGTAGAAGCACAGCGGATAAAGGTCCAAGGTCGATCAGGATTACCACTTGTATATGTTTTAGTAACGTGAATACTTGCATCAATGTCACATTGATAAACCGACGCTCCCCCACATGCATAAGCCTGGTTGCCGCCTAGCCAGCTGAGATCGAGAATTGTTCCTTCGATTACCTCTGGGGATGGGAACTCATCGGGCCGGAGCGAATCATCCCAGAGAGCGAGCTCAGATATTCTGCTATCTGAAGCAACAACAATCAAGTTCGAACCATCTTCAGCCCAGCGTAAGCTGGATATCATTCGGGGCACTTCCGGCAAAAGATCAACAGCGTTTCCAGCGACATCGTACATAGTTATCGAGCCTCTCAAATCATTGTAGGTCGCGACAGCGATTTTGTGGCCGTGTGGATCCCATGCGACAGCTGAAACCAAAGTATTGTCACCTTTATTTTCGACAATTTTCTCCTGGACCGGGGGGTAGGATGAAGATAGCCTACATAAGCTGCAGAATGTATCACCTGCAGCAACCACGACTGTTGGATCCCCCGGACGCCATAGTGTCCTGCTTACGTGATCATCACTAGCCACATCCAGAATGGTGGTGTCGGGACTAAGGTCAGTGGCCTTGGCGGGGGTGATCTGGACACCAACGCTGTGTCCGGTGATCAAAGTGAAGGTCGGTGCCGCGGTTGGTTCCTGGTGGTGCAAATCCGGTCGGATCCCCATGTTCACGTCTCCGTCACCATCCACCACCACTTCACCTAATGACAGTGCTTCAGTCGATACTTTGCCCTCATTTGCAATAACACCGTTGGAATCAACATCCATGGGAATATCATCGCCATTGGTTTCTCCGCGATCGCCTTTGCGAGGTTTTTTGATGCCAGGACTGCTTTGGGGAACGGCAACTTCCGCCGTCAAGTGTCCGTTGGTCAGGCCGCTATCTCGCGCAACTTTGCTTGTCGGCGAGGTAGGCGCTTGGTCTGTGCCAACAACACCTGGCTCACCAGAACCCTTTTGAGTCTCTAAATCTAGCGAAACCGGTCCAAAAAAATAGCTTGAGGGCGAAGACTCCACCGGATTCCCTTCCTGTAGAAATTGTTAGTCTCGACGAACCCAAGCCTTAGTCAAATGCAAGTCATTATAAAAACTAAGACCGCAAATAAAAAATGGATGATAATGTTGCCGACGACGATTATGATAATAGAAATAAAAATTTTTTGAGTCGGGTAGGTTAAAGTCGGGCTGAATGGAAAATAAAAATTGGGGCGGGCTGGAAAACCAAAAGTAGGGGGAAAAGAAAAATAGAAACGCGCCTTGTCGATCGAGTGTTCAAGTTCGTAGAACTGTAAGCCTTTCTGAACCAGAGATACTAGCGCATGAGTGCGAATATACGGAGCAAAGGGTAAACTTTGCGGATCATGGTTCCAGGCGCGCTGTAGTGTTACTGCAGCTTCTCCATGACCTGAAAAAGGGCGAGTTAGAGCATATTTCCGTCAGGCTTGCCTGCATGAAGAAAAAAAAAAATATGATAATAAGGTAGGAAAAGGTTGAACCAACCTGATTCTTGAAGATACCTATAAGGCAAGTTAGTGAATCCTATGCTCAAATGTGGAGGTAAAAAGGGATAATGTCATGGCTAGGTCTTCAGGTTCGGTAGCCATGAGCAAAAATGATCCGTAACACACATACCTCCATATAAGGTAGTTAACATGATGCGATGTGAGATCCGGGTGCGCCATCGCTGTTATTACATATATGACGGCTTAGAAGGTAGAGGATCCGCTAGCATGCCAAAAATGGTGACCTCTCCGCAAAGAAAAAAAAAAAAAAAGGAAAGGTAGGAGTGGGAAAGTGTGTGTAAAGCAGGGTAAAGCTGGAGGGAATTGAGCTGCTGTCTCGGGAGAAATTTGCGGGAGTCTTTTGTTCACAAGTCAAATGAATTTTGGGTAGAATGCGGAGTATTTTTTGTCAAAAATTTCTCTTAATTCCTGGGTGGTGCTGGTGGTGGAAGGGAAGGGAAGAAATGATGGGGGAGAAGACCAGGGAGGCGACGAAATAGGATTGAAGGGAAGTGGAGAAAGAGAGAGAGAGGGAGCTGTGAATAGAAAATATACCAGGTAGTGAGTGGTGAGGTGGGGAGATTATGAAGCAGATTATAAAAGGAAGGGATTAGAAGCTGCCAAACATCCTTTATGCACACCCTTTTGAAAGTGTTATTCAAGAGAAAATAGATTGATGAATAGATTGAGAAGGAAAAAAGGTGTGTAGAGAATGAGAGAGTGACTTGAGCAAATAATAATAATAATAATAATAATAAAAATAATAAATAAATAAAATCGGGACGGGACGAAATCGAGACCAACGTGTGGCTTTAAAGATAGCAGACCCGCTAGCGAACTGCAAAAGAATGGAGACGGGGGGAGGGTGGTGGGAGGAGTTTGGACTTTGGAGGGGAATGGATGGGAGGGAAGGTACTGGAAGAAGAAGAAGTGAAGAAAATAGAACGGATGGCTGGATTGGGGAGAGAAAAAGAAGAAGTCCAGAAAAGATGATGCGCGAAGTGATAGTCAGGACAAGCGGGTATGGAGCCACCGGCAAGGCAGGTAGGTTAGTTAGGTAGTTGATAGGAGTGGAAGGAGTGGTAGGAATAAGAAGCACAAGAGGTACCGTCAGTGGGTAGGTAGGTAGTGAGTGTGATGAGGACAAGACAGTGTTCTGCTCCAGTCACCAGCAAGCAGGCTAAGAAAAAAGCTGGAATTTCTCCAGGCGGCTCTGGAATACTGTTTCAGGCGTTGGCGCTCCAGAGTGGACATATTTTTTTTTTTTTTTTTTGACTTGGGACCTTTTGGGCTCGTCTCCTTGTGGCGTCTAGCCCACAGCTAGCGTGCAGGTGGGAAATCCACCGGGGCCCTTGACTTTGTGCGGTTCTGAACTTCTGACGGCCAAAGGATCGGCCAGAGCGCTTGTCTACTTATAGTTTAGTTTAGGTGGATCCGGTCCATGAGGAGGATTGGATCTTTCTTTTGCGCATTATTTGGAGATGATGGATAATTAGTTATTTAACTGTCCTGATTGTAAAATCTTCTGATAGGTGTATTTGGTTTAATCATAATAATCTGACCCTGGTAATAATATTATTATTATTGCTATAATTTTCATTTTTGGTTATCATTATTATTATAGTACTATCACCTAGAGGACTCAAGAGGCTGCTAGTAGTTCACTGAAAATTAAAGGAATAATGATAATTTTTTTTTTTTTCCTTTGCCACCCCTTTCCCCCTTCCCCAAATCACATCATGAAGTGGGATAAGCTTTCAGTGACTGCCTCCATCTCCACAAGTTATTTTATTACATACTATCCTAGGGCTCAGGAAGCTAAATATGATGTTCTTGCCTGTTCCCTGACTCTAGGGGTACCTGGAATCTGTGGGGAAATTACCTTCTGATGGTTTATCTCTTCATCTCTAAATGGCCCTCAATGATATTAATGATAATAATAATCGTTAATCTCAGCTTCACAGCAAGGCCCAGCTATTCTCATATTCACACCAGATACTTGCCTTCAATTCCACCAGTGAAATTTTCAGGTTATTATCCATGGTTACCTTCCTACCCAGGTATGGTGCCAAGCCCCAAATTCCATGACTAAGCTCAAGCCTTGGCTTGGCTCTCTCTGTATGTAGAAGAGAAAAAGAGTTTCAAAAAGAAATGTCAAATACTTTGTATAAGACTGGAAAGAGAAAAAACAGACGACTAATTCTCGGGAATTAGTCAGGCAGAACCCATCATTCATTAAGATGAGGTGGTGATGCAACCTTTTCTTGCTCGAGAAACACGAGCAGCTTGTATATACCGACGAATTCACGTTCTTTAATTTCCAGTTTGATCTTGTAGGCAGACTATTTTTTCACCTCTTTTGTTTCGCATTGTATGAAACTAGGATCGAGGGCAGGGGTGAAATCCTTGTGTAACAGTTCTTGTGTCCTGCTAGAGAGGACACGGTATCGACCCCTGCCTAAGAACTAGAGTTCTTGTGCCTCTCGAATATGCCTACTCACCTTCAAATCAATACCCAACACATGAATTCATTAGAAATATTACGATAAAGAGAAAATAAAATACCAACTGAATTTATCCCTAGAGACAATTACAGGTTTATATTCACACAAGAAAGTGGTTCAAGGCACTCACCAAGTTTATGTAGATTGTCCAATCACGTTGGCACAGCCCAACTAGTCGGAACTTTGAGAACTTCTTGTTTGATGGGGATATCTCGGTGGCTCGAAACCTCCCCCTCAAATCCCCATCATCCACTGTTCAACTTCATCCCTCATTCCCGACAAGTGTTGGGCTTCATTAATAACCTGCGGTCTGGCCTTTAGAGTAGCCGCTGAGGTTCCTTTTTATTTTCTTTCATCCCCTCCTCCCCCTTTCTCCGTCTTTCCTTCTTGCCTTTCAGCGATGGTGCTTCGAATCAACCTCCCTCCGGCGACCCGTGTCTGCCTTATCAGCCTTCTTACTCTCTCCTTGCTATACAATATCGCTCGATGGCGACAGATTGACACCACCGGGGGCACTCCGGCCACTGCACCTATTGTTCCCTATTTAACCCTCGTTCCTTCACGATTTATCTTTTATCCCTGGACCCTCCTCACAGCAACCTTTGTCGAACAGAATATTTTTACCGTCCTTTTGAACGCCGCAACTTTATTCTATGGAGGGAAATATTTGGAGCGCGCATGGGGGTCTCGAGAGTTTGCGAAGTTCATCCTCACAATCGCCGTGATACCTAATGCGGTGATTGTACCACTATATCTCATTTGGAACGCCATTAAGGGCAGTTCAGCTAGCGGGTACGCGCTCTCCTCCCAAGAGGAATGTACCACTTCTTGTATCCCCGAATACTTACGTCCTCTAAGTGTCACGCAAATATGCGGCGGTATATCAATCCAGGCCTCCTTCCTCGTCGCTTTCAAGCAACTTGTCCCCGAGCATACGGTCACCATATTCAAGGGTCTCGTTAAGATGAGAGTGAAACACTTCCCGGCGGTCTTCTTGCTCTTAAATATGATTGGAGGAGTAGTTCTTGGAACGCATGTCGCAGCAGCTCTCTCTTGGTTCGGC
The DNA here is from genome assembly GCA_027569155.1 of Aspergillus haitiensis. NCBI lineage: Eukaryota > Fungi > Ascomycota > Eurotiomycetes > Eurotiales > Aspergillaceae > Aspergillus > Aspergillus haitiensis. Next base: position 113,915 of record JAPDEO010000048.1, read on the forward strand.
TTGGTAACGAGTTGGACGTACCTACGCTTTTTCAAAAGACAACCGGATCTTACTGGCACTTCTACAGACGGCCTAGGAATCAAGGGCGATGCTAGTGAAATCTTTGCCTTTGCCTGCCTCTTCCCCGATGTGATCCAGCCACCGATCTCATACGTTTCGGATGCTGTATACTCTACCCTAGTTACGTTGAAAATCTGTACTCCCTTCTCAGCAGAGGAAATTGCTTCCGGGAACCAACAAGTTCTCGCGAGAGGAGAGGCTGGCCTCCCTAGCCTTCTCAGCAATCATAGAGGAGGGCCGAGATCTATGGCAAAGCGCGAGGAGGCTGAGCGGAGGCGAGCACTGGCCCTTAAGGCTTTGGACCAGAGACTCCAGGCAGCGGTTGCAGGCAGAGCGCAGTCACAAACATCCACCTTGAATCAACAAGGCCCCAGCCAAACCCAGACTACAGCCCCAACAGTCTCGACTGGACAGAGTATGCTAGGAGAAACTAGTTATACCCCAGACCATGCATGAGATTAGCAAATTTACATTCTGCGACCCGAAAGGCGTTTGGTTAATCTTTGGGATAAAATACAACGTGATTCATATCTGAGTTTTGAGTACTGGATACAACGAAGAACTTTTAATTTGTGTTCTTCTATGTATACATCATCCGGAATTGCTCTTCTGGATTTTTTTGTTCTTTCTGGGCTTTAGAGCGGGCGCTGACTATGACACTATATTATGTGGTATTCTCTACCTGCGTATTTTGCGCTTCTTGAATTGTTGTTATTATTATTACTTTTGTTTCTTCTTCCATTTTGTATGTATGATTACTTCCTGTTTATATGGTCAATTTTAAATACCCCGAGTAGTATCATTGATTGCTTCCCTAAAGCTTAGTAGATACCATTACCTATCTTTATATAGCTGGGGGTATTGTTTATCTCCGTAATTTGGAGCAAACTTGGAGGATATATCGAAACTGCTAATGATATAGATAGCTATTAAAAATATAGCGCAGAATAGCTGATACTAGTCAACACTGCACATATGCGCGCCCCCCCCCAAAGCAAAGGAAGGGTAAAAATAATAGTGTCTCTTATACTACATAAAATTGTAAGGAAATGACGAAAGCTATGCTAACTGGCCATGCCCGGAATTTTTATGCTCCAGTCCTTAGTCCATGCTTAAACGGAACTCAGAAACACAAACACAGACCATGGGCAATTCCATCCCACCCAAGGATAAAAGAAAGGGCAAAAAAAAGTAAACAAAACAGGGGGTTTATAATATATGAGAAAGTATTTTACATTTGCTTCAGCCTCTCAACCTCTCCCCTCGCCTCTTGCAACATTCGCTCTTGATCCTTCTTTGCTTGTCGAATACTGCTCACTCGTGCCCGATCCTTGTCCGATTGTTGTCTCATCTGTTCAAACTTCCGTAGTTCCGCCTCTTCCTCCGCAGTGGCGGGTATATCCTGCGCCCCAGTCACCATTTTAACCTTATTCCAGATCTCTTTGTAGTCAAGGTTCTTGAGGTCCACAATTGTTGTCTTCTCGGACTCCGCCGGCGCTGGGGCATACTGGTCTTGAATCTTGGTAGCGTTGAGAGCCGCCGCATTGCTGACTTTCTCCGCAAAGTATATCGTTAGGGCAGCGGGCCCCTTTTGATCATCTGTCTGCTTCACCGTCATAGGGACGCCTGGGTTGTGATATTTAAGTCGAGGGAGGCAGTTACGCCAGAAGTGTCGTGCGCCTTGGTGTCCTTCATAGATCTTGCGGGCGTATGTAAGGTGGAGACGGGTGATAGCTGGGAATTCTTTGGTTGCGGAGGTGGTAGAGGGGAATATAGCGGCGCCGGTTCCTACACGGACATTGAGGAGCTGGATTTTTTTTGTCCAAAGTTTTAGTCAGCGGGTCAAAAAAAAAAAAAAGATGGGTGCTTGGAAAAGGGTGCTCCAAGACCGTCGGAGGTGTGGTTTCGCTTGGCCGAAGACCGCGTTTTCGAGGGGAAGTATCATTCAGTTGAGAAGGGTGAAGGGGAGATGGATTGTATTACCCTCTGAAGGAAATATGTCAGCTCCAAATTTCATTATGGAATAAACAATTGTAATAACAATTATAATCCTCAACAAGTGTTAGATACGAACATACAGTTTTCAGCTTCCGCATCCGCTTAAAGACGTTCACCATGGTGAGAGGCGAGGGCGCAAAGAGGTATAGCCCTTAGAACGGGCAAATGGGGGGCGGAGAAAGAGGTCTTTATAGTCCTGGTCCAAGTATGTCTAATTGATACAGGACGGAGTTGAATGAATATGTAACCGAGAGCTTATCATCATATCAATTTTTGGCAATGTCGGCAGGAAAACGAAGCCTGATATATGGCACGTGATGTGTTTGGATAGAGACTATTTGCGGCAGGCGGTGAGCCAGAGCAACTTCCACATTTTTTCAACTCTTTTAGTAGCGTCTAACCCCGCGGTGGGATATATATCTAACTCACGTCTCCGTTACAACGTCGCCTTGAGGCTCTTGTCTTTTCGGTTTGCAAGAAAGCAAACTTTACACAGAGAGCCATGGCAGCCGCTGCTGCAGCCACAGCTGCGCTCGATCCGAATAACAGCTCCAAAAACACTCTTAAACTCGAAAATGTTCTACCCCTCCTTAACCCAGTCAGGCCGTTGTTTAGTTGTAAGAAAGCTAACCGTGTGATTTCCAATGTAGACTGAGAAGCGAGACACCCTAATCGCCATCGAGAAGAAATATCAAGCACAATGGAAGGAGAGCAAGGTTTTCGAGGTTGATGCCCCTTCAACTTCCGAAGTTCCCCCCGGCACCATGTCTGCTGCCGAACTTCGTGAAAAGTACCCAAAGTTCTTCGGTACTATGGCCTACCCTTATATGAACGGTACTTTGCATGCTGGACACAGTTTCACTGCCAGTAAGGTCGAATTCATGGCTGCAGTTGCTCGTATGGAAGGAAAGCGGTCTCTTTTCCCGCTTGGGTTTCACTGCACCGGTATGCCTATCAAAGCCTGTGCCGATAAACTCCGCGATGAAGTAAAGAAGTTTGGACAAAACTTTGAAGGTTATCAGGAGGAGAGTGAAGAAGACAATGCTCCCGCCCCCACTCAGGAGGTCAAGGCGGAACAACAAGAAAAGTTCTCCGGCAAGAAGAGCAAGGCCGCCGCTAAGACCGTGAAGATGAAGTACCAATTCCAAATTATGCAGGCCATTGGCCTTCCTCTCGAGGAAATCCATAGGTTTGCGGACGCTGATCACTGGCTTCAACACTTCCCTCCTCTTGCTATCCGCGATCTCGACAGTCTGGGTGCCGGAATCGATTGGCGCCGGCAATTTGTCACCACCGATGCGAACCCTTACTATGATGCCTTTGTGCGCTGGCAGATGAACCGTTTGCACGAACTGGGTAAGATCCAGTACGGTAGCAGGTACACCGTCTATTCTCCCAAGGATGGGCAACCTTGCATGGATCACGATCGAACTGAGGGTGAGGGTATCGGACCCCAAGAGTACACAGCAATGAAGTTGAAGGTTAAGGAATGGTCGCCCCAATTGGCAGAGCTCGTCAAGGGCAAACTTGAGGATGATGCCAGCGTCTACTTTGTCCCTGCCACTTTGCGCCCGGAGACCATGTACGGTCAAACTTGCTGCTTCCTCGGCCCTAAGATCGAATACGGCATTTTTAAGGTAGGTGAGAAGGAGTACTACGTTTGCACTAAGAGGGCGGCATGGAACATGGCCTTCCAGGGAATATTCTTCAGCTCTGAGAATTTCCCTAAGACCCAAGATCAGCTGCCTCTTATTCTGTCAGCCCCTGGATCCGCTTATATCGGCACGCTCGTCAATGCCCCCCTTTCATTCCACTCAGAAGGTGTGCGCATTCTGCCCATGGAGGGTGTTTCTGCTAGCAAAGGTACTGGTGTTGTCACTTCCGTGCCTTCTGATAGTCCCGACGACTATGCCACTTTGCTTGATCTTGCCAAGAAGCCTGAGTACTATGGTATCAAGAAAGAATGGGCGGAATTGGAGATCTTCCCTCTTATCGAGACTCCGACATACGGCAACCTCACCGCTCCTGCTCTTGTCAAGAAGCTAAAGATTAACTCCCCCAAGGACGTGAACCAACTTGCTCAGGCCAAGGAATTGGCGTATGGAGAAGCTTTCTACAAGGGCACTATGCTTGTTGGTGAGTTTAAGGGCGAGCCTGTGAGCGCCGCAAAGGATAAGATCCGCAAGTCTCTTTATGATAGTGGAGATGCGTTCCCTTTCGCAGACCCTATGGGCAAAGTCGTTAGCCGAAGTGGTGACGACTGCGTTGTTGCCTATCTCGGCCAATGGTTTTTGAATTATGGCGAGAATGATGCGGAGTGGCAACAGAGCACCTTGAACCATGTTGTGGATACCCTTAACACATATTCGAATGAGACCAAGCACGGCTTCGAGAAGAACCTTTCTTGGCTCAACCGTTGGGCCTGTGCTAGAACGTATGGTTTGGGCTCAAAACTACCATGGGATACCCAGTTCCTTGTTGAGAGTCTGAGTGATAGTACCGTCTACATGGCTTACTACACTATTGCTCACTTCCTCCATGGAGATCGCTATGGTGAAACCCCAGGCCTTCTGAACATCAAAGCAGAGCAAATGATCGATGAAGTCTGGGACTATGTTTTCACAAGACGCGAACTCAGCGACGAGCTCATCGCTAAAAGTGGCATTAGCAAGGAATCGCTGCAGAAGTTGCGACGAGAGTTTGAGTATTGGTATCCATTGGATGTCCGAGTTTCCGGAAAGGATCTTATTCCTAACCACTTGACGTTCTTCCTCTACATCCACGTTGCACTCTTCCCACCCGAGTACTGGCCTCGTGGCGTCCGTGCCAATGGTCATCTGCTACTCAACGGCGAGAAGATGAGCAAGAGTACTGGCAACTTCCTGACCCTCAAGGATGCAGTTGAGAAGTTTGGTGCCGATGCTACTCGTATTGCCTTTGCCGATGCAGGTGATGGAATTGAGGATGCCAATTTTGAAGAGTCCGTGGCCAATAGTAACATCCTGCGTCTATTTAATCTCAAGGAATGGATCGAGGAAATCTACAAGGATGAGAGCCTGCGCACGGGGCCTGCTGATAAGTTCTGGGATAATGTCTTTAACAATGAGCTGAACGCCCTGGTCCGTGAGGGTACTAAACACTACCAAGAGTGAGTGTTACCCAACCAACCCCACGTTTGAAGAACCCCGAAAGTTTTACTAACTATCAGTCTAGCACCAACTTCAAGCTTGCTCTCAAGTCCAGCTTGTACGATCTGACCAGTGCCCGTGATGCCTACCGTGAGGCAGCTACCTCGGCCGGAATTGGAATGCACCGTGACGTGGTTCTGCGCTACATTGAACTTCAGGCACTCATGATGTCTCCTATTGCTCCTCACTGGGCTGAATACATCTGGCTCGAGATCCTTAAGAAGGTATTTAAATCTAAAATCCCATCCCCTTCTACATCTATATTACAACTACTGACATTCAAAATAGCCCGCAACAATCCACCGCGCTCAATTCCCCGAGGTTCCTGAACCTTCACCTGAGCTGTCCGCTGCCGCCGCATATGTCCGCTCTACCTCCTCTAGCATTCTCTCCTTTGAAGGTCAATATCTCAAGAAGCTCGCTAAGGGAAAATCCCGCGCCTATGATCCTCGCAAGCCTAAGAAGCTCACAATTTTCGCCGCAAAGAAGTTCCCCGATTGGCAAGAGAAGTATATTGATCTCGTTCGTGAAGCATTCGATGTCATCAACATCTCAATTGATGACAAGGAGCTCAATGCTAAGGTGGGCAAGCTCGGCGAGATGAAGAAGGCCATGCCATTCGTTCAAGGCCTGAAGAAACGTCTTATCCAGAACAAGGAGGCGCCTGCTATCGTCTTCGAGCGAAAACTGCCATTCGATGAGTTTGCCGTCCTCCAAGAGATGGCTATCAACTTGCAAAAGACAACTGGATGCAAGGAGCTTGAGATTATTGCCGTGGATGAGGGTGGTAAGACTGGTGAGGTTGTGGGGTCTGGAGAGAAGCGTGAGGGTCTTCAGGCTGAGAATGCTGTTCCTGGCCAGCCTACATTTAGCTTGGTGAATGTTGATGAGTAGACTTTCCCCCGTTTTTTATCTCTTTCTCCTATCCCATACAGATGAATATGAAAAGAAATAATAAACATAAAAATTTTATTTTTTAGATTATTCTAGCAATGTTTTGAATGTTTAAATGATGTGCATATATAAATTATTTAACATGTTTATAGAATACAGTATGAAGCATCTGTAAATAATTGGTAAGTGGCTGTGCCGAATTGCTCTCATATACTACACTAGAAATAGGGACTTGGGAGATAACTGGACCCATAAAAATATATTGGATTACAGACTTCCATGTCCGCATCCTTTCTACCTCGTGTACATTGTGAGTGGTCCATGAGGGTATAAAGTGAAATGACGTCTTATTTCCCTGTATCTGTTTCAATATATATTTAAATATATATTAATTCATACTTCTAAACTGGTCCTGGATCACATTCCATGGATGATTGAAAAATGACTTCATTGCCTAAGTGTTGATGGGTGGGTATTTTTAGTGTTAAACTAGTTCCAGCCAATAGCATTACTCCTAGGTTTATATTGATTCCTGTTAGGTTAGTTAATGCCTATTATCTAAATCTAGATAATGACGTCAGGCTTTACAATAAGCAAGTATCGCCATTTTTCATCTTCCCTTTATTGACAGTACTTATAGATGTTTAATCCCCATACTGACAGCTCCTCTTTCCTTCTTTCCTGAATATATCTAACAATATATCTATATCCATTTCTATCTATATTAATACCACCTACCATACCACCTGCCTACCAAACATATCCTTTCAAGGGAAACAAACCAGCCAACCAACCTTCCTACCTACATCCTACCAAACAGCAATAAGATAAAAATAAAAGAAAAGAAAGAAGTGATTGAGCTTCTTTTAGACATACATACATTTACCTACCTAATCAAAAACAACCAAACCATCCAACCTTATCCTCATCATGACCAGTAACACCTCCTCTCAAGACAAGGGCGTCACGGGCGCCGCCAAATTCGTCACTTCAACCCTCGGAAACACTGTTGGCGGCGTCTCGCGCACAGTTGGGGGTGTCACCGGTGCTGCGACTCGAGGTGTTGGTGGCACTATCAACAGTGCAACGGGCAGTGCAGGGAAACCACTTGGGGATGCGATTGGGAGTGCGGGGACCGGGATTGAAGATGGAGTGAATCGAGTGGCGAAGGGGATTGAGGACGCTGGACAGTGGAAATGAATGAATGAATGAATAAGGAATTTTGAAAGGAGGGGAGGGGGTTGGTTCTATTTTTTTTTTTTTCCATTCTTTTTATTTATAACCTGTATAATAATTAAGTACGTACCTACTCTACATACCTAGAGGCTACCTGGCTAAAAGAACCCAGAGAGTAATTAGGTAATTCTTTTGGATATTCTAGGCACTTTGGGGGCTTTTTTCCCACTTCCATCTAGATAAATTCAATTGTATTTGTTTGTGGCCAAAATTGTCATCAATTTACATATTAATCTTTTCTGTTGCTTCAAAGCTCTTTGTTCAAAATAAGCAAGAAACACTTTTTTTATAGGTCATAAGTGTTGAATTTTCAGCTCCCTCTCCAAAGTTATGGACTGTGATACTATTTAATTTCTCTTTTGCATCATTATTATAATTATAATTTTAATTTTAGAAAAGATGCACCCATTGTCAGATCTTCTATACTGACCAAGGGATGCTACTAATGAATCTATCTAACCTTGTACCTGTCCCTCTTTTTTTGTTTTTAAAGTTAGTAAACCAAGATTTCCTAAGTATATTTGCAAAAAGCTATGACTGACTGGTAAGTTAAAAGGTCCCTAGGGCGTCTCACCCGCAAGTCCTTGTTTACACTACTGGGAACTGGTTGACTATCTCTACCACAATAGTGACAATTAATAACATAAAAAAAAAATAAAATAAAAAAGAACAATTTAGTATATATAAATTCAACTTGCTATCCATCTATATGTCTAGAGATCTATGTATGAAAACAGTCATTCATCCCAGCTATTATCCTGCAGATGTTGTTGGATGTTTCTAATATATGTCATATGTGTCGAAGGTTTTTATTTATTTATTTTACCAAAAGGAGGTAATGCGCTCAGACCATTCGTCCATGACACAAATAAATATCTGGAATTGTATATGTTAAATTCCATATATTCATAGGTAGGCAGGTATACATGCATATGTCCTGTGCCCAGAAGCACCTAATACCTATATTTATACAAAGGTACATAGGACGTAGGTGGTTAATATAGGGAAGGTAGATATTTCAATATTTCATGTACCTCTATTTGGAAAATGGGAAATAGAATACAACAGTTAATAAACTATAACTCTATAACCCCTGCTTTAGAGTAGAATGAAATATTAAGCGTCCAAATTGAAAAATAAAAACGAAAATAAATTTCATTTTCGTGTAATAGATATCATTTGATAATGGTGGAGTTTCCAATTTATGTTTAACATTAACCATATCTACCTAGGTACCATACTAGATGCACTGCAAATTGCAAGTTTCAAAAGCGGGGTCACGTTGAGGCTGTTGGAGTTACATTTAGAATAAAGAAAATAGGTGGGTAAAAACTCGGAAAGAAAGTGAAAAAGGCCGAATTTGATAAATAAGAAATAGAGTCACCCAGGTCAATATCCAATCCACTTTCCCAGAATAAGGTAGAAAAAAAATATATAATATAAATAACAAAAGCTCTGGAAAGGGGCGTTGGTTCAAATAACCAACTACGTATGGTATCAATGGAGTGGCCGGAAAAGAAACAGGAGGGGGAAAAAAAGAATATAAGTAATGGCAAGAAAAAAAGTATAGATTGCGAGTAGCAAAGGCAGAGAAATGTTGAAATAAATAAAACAAGAAAACAAACCAGGGGTATATTCTTTTCCTCCATCAATCCTTACTCATTTCTTCAATGCTGACGATAAAATAAAATGCAAACAAACCATGAAGAAACAAGTCAGGTCATCCTGAAGAAAGATTATACAGATGCAAACAGAAGAAACACGATGATCCATGTAAAAGAAATGATATAAAAGTTGACATAATGTGGGCATAACCATAAGACATAAACATCAGGCATCATGAATAAGATGTATCATCGTAGATCATCAAGAAGTCATACAATCATGTCGCCATGACAGACGTTGTCGTGACACCTGTTGCTTCTCTTTTATAATGATGGAGAAGATCAAGTCAATGCCCAAAAGGTTGGGGAGAGGGAACATATAAATAGTAAAAAAAGAGAACAAAACAAAAACCCGAGAAAGCCTCCCATTTGCAAACCACTATTTTCTTGAATGACCCTTCCAACTTTTTTTTGCTCTTCCAAAGAGAACCAGGACTAATGTATTTTTGGTGCTTTTGCGTCTTGATTATATCTTAGTATTCTTGCTTTCCACTGGTCCTGACAAAGACAAAATAATCCAGCCCCAGAAATGATAGAAAGAGAAAAAGACTTTTTTTCGATAAAAACTATTTTTCCCCCCCTTTTCGTTTCTTTTATGTTGTTTTTCTCGCCTTTAGAAGTCCATTTGGAGAAAGCTTTTTTTTTTTGGCGCTAAGAGAAACCGAAGTAAAGAGGATGAGAACACTAGGTAATGGCAATGGAAATAGCAACGAAAAGTTTTTTTCGAAAAGCATGACTAGTACCGAGGAGCACTGTAGGTCGACCGACTAGAGCGGCGGCTCGCGCGATCAGACTTTCGATCATTCCGAGGTCGTCGTAGCTCATCAAACTCTCTTCTTGCAACACTGCCGGAGGAGGTGTACTCAGATCCACTTGTCAAATACTTTTTTGGTCGCTTCCCCTCAATGTTCAATTCAAGGGCACCAGTTTCACCAGTCCGAACGCTAATCTTTTTGCCTCCGACGGTTTCCGGAGTAAAGCTCATTGTAACTCCATTCATAGTCATGACAATATTATTATTATCTTCTTCTTCGCGTTGAGAACCAACACGGCTGCCGTTCTGAGTGCGGGCATCACTACCACGGCTACTATTTGAACGGCTCTTCTGGCTGCCACTGTCACTCTCTGGACGTTGGGACGCCTTGGCTTTATATAAAGCATCAGCCGTTAGAGGTACAGGCACGGGTACGGGCTTCGGGGCTTGTGAAGCTTGATACTCCTCCGCATCCCGCTGCTTGTCCTCCATCTCGTCACTCGCATAGTCATCGTAAACTATGGGTCGGCGACGGCGAGAGTTCTCAACGGCAATTCGGGCAGAACGCCCCGAGTCATGATATGCAGCGGGGCGCCTATTGTCCCGGATGCTACGAGTTCGCTCAGGAATCACAGTTTCCCTGGAAGAGCGTTGATATCCGTACTCAGGAAGTGCATCCCTGATGTCAGAGAGATCTAGAGAACGAGATGGACGACGCTCAGAGGTGACAGATGGGGCAGTCGCTGATTTTCGTGGCATCTCCGGTCGCTTTTGAATGATGCGTGGTGGAGCTTTATGCTTGAGCGGTGGTGGCGGCATCCGGTAATAGTCTTCATCGCGGTCATGGGAAGAATGAGAAGGGAGTCTTTGTCGAGGCTGGGGTGGAGGAGGTGGGGGTGCTGGGGGTTGTTCCATGGGCTCTTCGTCCTCATCCGAAGATGATTCAAAGTCAAGAACGGGAGCTTCGAAGATAGATGGGCGTCGGCCGCGTGGTGGTTCTCGTGTTCTGGATACTGAGCGCTCCTGGGGCTCGGGCGGGGGAGTCGGGTCGGGCGGGCCATAGTAAGAAGACTGTTGGGGGTAATGGGAGGGCGGAGGAGGAGGGCCATATGATGGAGTATTGATATAAGCTGAAGACGAGGGAGGGGGGCCGCGGCTATGGTCGTATCGACTACTGATAGGAGATGGATTATACGCCATCCCACCCATGCCAGGAATAATACCATGAAAACTCAACGGTCGGTTGTTCGAGTGATAGGAGTTGGAGCGAGCCATGCGGCCCTGTGGGCGGTTACTCTGGGAGACTTGCACGACCGCTGAAGGCGGATATCGCTGTGCATGGGGTGACGGTGGAGGATAATCTTGAATAGAAGGTGGTTGTGATGGATAGTAAGGGTATTCCATCTGTCGTGGTTCTGGTTCGAAAGGGGTTGAGTCATGATACAACCCCTGATCACATTCCCAGCAAGTGCCTGGATAGTGCCGCAAGTGAGAACGTTCACGACGTTGGGATCTTGAAGGGGAGCGCTGAGGACGACCCTGGGGGTGACCGGCAGGTGGATAGGGTCCAACCTGCATCTTCTTTTCTTCACGCGCCGGATGAGCGCTACGAGCCCTTGTGCGATCTTTGCCTTTGGAACGAACTCGGTCAGAGTCGACTTTTTTGAGGGAGGTGTCGATTTTAAGAGGGACGGGGCTTTTCCGGCCCAACGGGGCAGATTGGGTGCTATTGACTGTGGCAGCCGTGCGACTAGAATAACCGGAGTCACTCGCAGCCTCAGCCAGGGGTCTAGCAACGACTCTCAGATCAGTCTTAGAACGTTTTGCAGTGATGTTGGCAACTTGACGAGTTTCGGGGAGGATTTCATGAGCATCTTCATCATATTCCTCACAAAAGGCGGCATGAGGAACTTTGCTCGACATGACTTTTTTTTTTTTTTTTCTTTTTTTTTTTTTCCTTTTGACGGCGGCCAAGGCCTAGGTTGGGTCCCGAAGGGGGAGGGGGGCTGGGTTTGGTAAGGGCACAATTGTGGATGACGTGAAACGTGGTGATCCAACAGGCTTCGGGAGTTTGGTCGCCTACAGCAGCCACACGCTGCTGCTGCTGCTCCTCAACCAAATGAGTCAAAAGGGAAAAAAAAAAAAAAGGTTTTTTTTGTTTCCTTTTTGCCCTTAGTACGATTTCTTCTTCCCTTACTGTTCTACTCCAATAACCCACTATGAGGGCGCCCCAAAATACAGACCAGAAGCTGCAGATCGACTAGTTAGGAGTAGTCTAGTGACGGCGCCTAGATCGTTTGATTGTCAGCGATGAGTAGTGGATTCGAAGTGGTCCATAGGTAGCAATCTCTCCATCGAAAAATAAAAAATATGTTTGGCCCCAGATGGTTTGGCGCAGAACTAGCGAGGGTTTAGGTGGTGGGAAGAATGAATCGGGTGGAAGTTGAGGGAGAGGGACAATACGAGTGTGTCTGTATTGACCAACGGAGAAAGGAAGAAGCGAGAAGGGTGTGCGATGCAGTAGTGGTCTGGCAGACGGTGAGTGGAGGGCTAAAAAGGAATACAGTCGACAGGCTGCAGTTCCGTAGTAGGTAATAACTAATGTGTAACTGATGATGTCGGTTGGAGGGATTTGTTCGACTTCTGGGTCTGATGAAGGGAATGGACAGGTTGAAGGTGGGGTTAATTGTGGGGATGGGGTGATGGGAACAGATAGGATAGGATCAGACTGAGAAAAAGAATCAATACATAAAGTATGACTGACGATTGATGGAAAGGGGAAAGGGAAAGAAAAATATCCTGCTGCAAGGCTCAAGGGCACGCGCAGACGCGAGAGTTTTAAGTTATTTATTGCAACCCAACGAAAGAAAAGTAATGATAATCAGTGGGAGAAATTCTGAGATCAAGTAGAAGTAAGACGAACGAGATCGCGAAGAAACGGAGCGTTCTCCTCATATCATTAGCCGGAGTGTAAAAAAAAAAAAAAAGATCTTTCCTTTTCTTTTTTTTTTTTTTTTTTTTTCCTGTTTTCTATTGCCCCCTGGTTCAACTAAGCTGTTCTTGAAGATTCAAAAGGAAAAAGAATTATTAGTAAATAGATAATAACTCCTTTCTTTATCACTCACTTCTTCCTGTTCTCCTTTCTATTCCCCCGCTTCAATATTTTTTTTCCTTTTTTTTTTGAGCGAAATTTATCAAGCTTGAAATCCTGACGATGTCTAATTTCTTGCTCTCCTTGTGATCAAGTCTTCTCTCCACGAATACAAAAAAATCGAAAACAAAAAGTTCTTTTTTCTTCTTCTTCTTCTTCTTCTTCTTCTTTTCTCCGGGATTGATAATCGAAGAAAATCGGAATAGTCACAAAGTGGAGGGGGGGGCAACAGAGAAGAAACGAGTGGCTGCCGAAAGAATGCCTGATCTGCCGCTAAGGAGAAAATGATACTAGCGCAGTGGTAACTTCTGTTTTTGTATGGCGTATGGTTTGTATGGCTAATCGGACAGTTCAGGATGTACCTTAGTATTTATTTAGACAGTCATGGACTGGTGGATAAGTACATACCTACAATATTCACGGCTACTCGTCGATGAAGTTAGTAGCAAACCGTAGAATATAAGATTAAGAACTAGAATTAAAATGGAACATAGCAATGATGAGAGTGAGAAAAAAAAGAAATAAATAATAGAAGAAGTAATATTCACGAAAAAACCATCCAAGGGACACCAACTACTACTGAAATAGAAACTTTCCTTTCTATGGCTTCGTTGAATACTAGCCAATTTATACTATGTACTGTATACGGTACATACATACGCCCACATCACAGGCAAATTGCAACAGAATGATTAAAATAATCATTCCATCATTCTCTCATCTCAGAAAATTTAGCAGACGGGAAGCCTGCAGATGCAGGAGTCAAGCGTAACTTGGCAGTTAGACTGAGTACCTTCTCTGTAGGTAGTACTCGTATATATTGTGTGTGTATGTATGTAGATACCTTAGCGTATTAAGGGGGGTGAACTGGGGATGGATCCAAGGGCTTGACTCTTTTGGAAATACCCGGGAAGGTCGTGGCCTTTACTTGCGTACGCCGTGCCATTTAATGCGGCCAAACGGGGCTAGTGCGAGAAGGACAGGGACTAGAGAAGCACCACCGAAAGGTAACAACAAAAAGATGAGCTTGCGCAGCAAGGAGTAATCTACTCAGCCTCCTGCAAGAGATGTGTAGGGCTATGATGTTTAACTTGGAGAGTAATATAATAATATTAATGGTTTTCTTCTTCCCTCTCCCCACCGCTTTTCTAAAATAAATAAATAAATAAACTAAAGTAAATTATGCCATCGCAGTCGTGTTGTTCTTGAAGGAAAAAGAGAACAATAATCGTCATGACCTACCTATATTTAAGATGATCCGATCAAGTCTGACTGAACCTATTACTATTCTTGGGGGATTCGGGTTTAAAGATTAGGTACCTACATACATACATTCAGGCCGCCAGTGGGCCTTGTTATCGCCACTTCAAAAATACTTATACTCAGTATCAAAGTCATTCATTACCTCAGACAATACTCCTCTCCCAACAGATGAATTAAATATCTAGCCTCCTATGAAGTGGAGTAAGTTTTTTTTTATCTATTGTTTATTTAATTACTTTTTCCCCTTAATAGAATAAAGAAGAAAATAAGAAAAGAAATAGTCTCATGAGATCGGATTCCTGATGCGCAAAACTTTATGTAGGTTGTGTGAACCTCGACAAGGACTAATTTCTCAACCCGTTTTTGCATGTGACGGTTTTAAGTGAACTAGAAGACTTTAGATTTAAACCGTTGAGAATCGGATTGCCTTATATTTAAATTAGAAAATTAGTTCTCTACTGAATCTCTTCATAGCCGGGTTATCATACTGTTTACTGTTCATTGCATCCTCATAACGGACCAAGCTGCCTATTGGCGAATAGCCGCCGACACAAATACCTACACTATACAACAGCATCCAACAGTAAGAACAGACCAAGTACCCAGAGAGTAAACAAGAGTGTCATGAGATTTATAGGTACGTAATGGCTTATTGGTCCTGGAAAAGCTTCACTCCTTTTGATGCATGGAATCAAGGATCATCAAACGATATATATACAATGTGCATTATTATAAATCGAAAACCAATCTTTCATTATGATAGGGAAAGTTTATTCTAGGTGGGTGGTATTGGAGAACCCTTGTTCTTCCAAATTTTGTTTGCCTGGTGGACGAAAAAGATTTAGCCAGGTAGATTCCAATGTGGAGGATCAAAAACTCGAAGTAAATAATAATTATTGCCTATTTTATTATTGCTGGAGCCTGGCTCTTGTGGGCAGTTACTCTTTAAGGTAATTGAGATAAATGACCTACTCACCTCCCTGATAACTGAGGCGGCAGTAAGTATATACACACCTACCTAGGAAGCTATAGTGCTGGCAAGAGAAATAAATGGTGGGTACATGAATACTACCAGTACTACAAAGGGCTCACTTGGCTTTTTGTTCCTGCACGATCTGTATATATTGGTGATCGGTTTCCGAGGGACGGAGAGAAGATGCCAACATACATCACCATACATATACATGGACCCATGCTAAGCTATTGTTATTGAGCCCAACAATGGTGATAATATATCTAGGACTAGTACCTAGTGCGTTTTAGGAAAGCAAGCGATTGAACTTACTTAGTGCTCAGATTATTGAAAGTGTGCCGCGGAGCGAGAGACCGTCGGTGTTGCCAGATATTCTAGAAGGAAAAAAATAAAAAAAAAGAACTATATACCTAGGGAGTGGAAATAAAATGGATCTCCTGAATCCACCGAATCAAACACGGCCCCGACTGGAAAACCCTGGATCTGAAAGACGGAACCAACCATGGAACCGAACCTTCTTGTCTTCGGAGGATATAATTAGTTTTGATTGTAATCCAACATCATCGTCATCCTTGGAGGAAAAGGAAAAGCAGTAAACAAATAAATAGAGAAATAAAGAATTTCTCCTGTTCCCCATTTTTTTTTATTTTAAAAAAAAAGAAAAGAAAAGAAAAAGAAAAAATTTTCTCCTTCTGATCCTAATTTCTTTATTATGAAGGTCTGTTATTAAGATACGGCACTATATCCGGTATTGCTCCGTCGTCTTTTTCGCTGCCCAAAGATTACGGAGGATGAGACTCAAAGAGTCAGCGATTGCGGCCCAATAATGATTGATGGCCTCCACAACGGCATCTTCCTTGTTGCCCGCTCTGATCTGCAGATGAAAATATCTCAACTGGAGGGGCAAATTTCAAGAAAAAAAGAGAAAAAGAAGGAGAGATTTTTTTTTTATACTTTCAATTAGATTAAATTGTTGTTAGTATTATTTATCTCATTTTAAGTCAAAACTAGAAACTCGAAATGCTCAGGGAAAAAAAAAAAAAGAAAAAGAAAAGGAAACTGGGCCCCACTGATAGTAATTGCTTTTCATATTTGCCTTCCCCTTCGCAATTCACAAGCAGAACAAGAAGAAAACCAAGAATGGTTAAATTCCTTCCTTACCTACCTTAGGTCGTCAAGTAAAGGCGACGACTCATATGACTACTGGATGGTTAAAAAATAGATAGCCGCTAACAATATTGTTTGCATTTTTTAGGTTATGTGTGGCACATAGTTAGTCGGGAGCCTGAGTCGATTAAAGAATAATAACTGAATGACTACTAGGTATGACCTTTAAAAGGTATGTCTTGGCAAATTTTTTTTTAAAAAAAGGAAAAAAAGAAGAAAACGAAGAAAAAGAATAATAAAGAAAAACAGAGAAACGACAAAAAATTAATTTGCGGTTCAACTGAATATTCTCTCAGTGACCCAAGAAATGATGTTTTTTAATTTATTGAAGGGGAACATTCTCCGTCTCATGTTGACTCTCTTTCCTCTCGAATAGACTTTTCGCACTGATCCCTCTGGGCGCTATTTGCATCATCTATCGTAATATTGTTGTTTTTACAACTATTATTACCATTCAACCGGGGGGATCCCAGTTCTCGTTTCGAATCCCCTTCGCAACTACCGGTGTTGCCTAATCCATACTAGCTGTTATCGCTGCTCTGTTTGGCTGTGCGATCATCGGTCGGAGGCTCACACATTCTCCTCATGGCTAGGTACTACGGGAGGTTTATATAATACTGGTAGGCTTGCGGGCAGAGAATTCCATCCAAAGCCTCCCATACTGACAATATTCTGAGCGGGACGCCAGCCCCTAAGTGATATAAGCGGATTCGCCAACTGCTACAATTGCGATGATGTAGCGAGAGATCAGATCATGGATATAACGACAACATATAAATAACATCCAAAGAGCCGTGTGAAAAAACAACAGACAGACGGGAGGCGCTGCCTACACAGGTTCTATATTTTCATCTACAACGTTTAATGGTGTTTCGAACAAAGCTTATAAGGGAGAAGACAACGAACCCTAGATCCAAGGAGAAGAGGATACTCAGACTCTTTTTTTTTTTTTTTTTTTTTTTTTTTTTTTTTTTTTTTTTTGGAGATTTGCAGCTTCAAAATAATAGGCTGGGAAAGAAGAAAGATCCATATATCAGTCGCGAGGTTGGTAACGTTGGTTCTCCCTCGGTGCTGGAGTCCCAGAATCTCTGGATCGGTTGACGTTGAATCACTCGCAATCAGCAGTTTTATACCATCCTGAAAGTTCGCACATCTTCTTTAGAGACGACCTCAATGTGCTTTCTTATGCCATATGGAGGGTCTGAAGTCACCTGGCTTAGCCCACAAGACAAATCCTTCTTTGATATCCTCCCGCCTTACGGTAGACTAGCCCACTGATGTAGAGACCGACCGACGCTGGCAATCTATATGAAATAAGACTTGATGTTCATCTCAAGGGGTAAGGCGCAAAATATGAGATGAATGAGTTTCTTACAGCTGCCCACACCATCAAGTGGTCGTCAAAGGCCAATCATTTTCCACAGGCGCCATTCGACCCATAATCGGAGGGCTGTTGAGAAGATCTCAAGCGGAATCGAGATTGTATATGTATATCCCACCAGTAGCTCGGTTGCTTTTAATTGGGCCAAATGCTCAGCGTTGTTGTTGATGTGTTCATTTGAGAATAGGCTACTGATCTTAGACTTGGTTATGCCATGGGGGCAATAGTAAATCGCAGCAAAACAAGATCTCCCAGCCTCCAACGATGGTGGCCGGTTGGGATATTGTAAGCCTATTGAATTCAAGCTTGAGTATATATGCTGTGCTTAGCAATGCGTCCTTCCGGGCCGCTAAATCGTCTAGCTCATTAGCAAACGTACGGCTGCTCTATCAACCAGCTCACCAATGACGCGCGATTAAATATCTCTAAGGGATTGTTATCAATCTCGGGCCTTAGGTATGACGAACGGTGTGTAACGTGGTAGTTTCCCGGAATCACTCCGCCTCCATTTAACTCGTTACTGTCACCATCCCGGTCAAGCAAAAGATGTTCATCACATCAACTCCCTCCTCCATCACCTAGCAATTACCTTTCTCCCTAGACCCGAAACTGCTTGGTAATGGGCCAAAACATGCGAATTAGTGCCGGTTTCTTATTTGTGTCGGGTTTCATGGGTCTCGCAATTGGTGCTCCAAGCGGATCCCGAGCGCCGACTGTGAATTTGGAATATGCAACTTATCAAGGCTATTATGATACCACGTATAATATATCTGGAAAGGGTAAATCCTTTGCCAATCAATCCACCTCACGAGAGACCGATTGATTTTGAATCTTACCCCAAGGATTCGTTATGCTGCTGCCCCTGTAGGCGACCGGCGCTGGTAGCCTCCTGTTGCGCCCCCAGGGGATAATAGAAGCATCAAGTTGGCGGTTGAACAACCACCTGTTTGCCCTCAATCTGGTGCAGCAGGTACTCCTATTATATACGGCTTCAATTCTGGATTGGGGGATGAGGATTGTCTCTTTTTGAATGTTTATGCAGCAACAGGAGCCTCTGACCTCCCTGTCCTGGTATGGATCCGTAAGGCAGCCATCCCATATCTTTTTGAATGACTAGTCTCTCACTTACTGCTGACAGATGGAGGTGGCTACGGGCTCTTTGGCGCGGTGTCTGATCCAAGTCCTATGATGAACACAAATGATAATCAATATGTCTCAGTTGAGATTCGGTATTGTCTAGGCGCGTTTGGATTTCTATCTTCGGATGAGGTCAAAAATCAAGGGCAGACCAATGTCGGCCTCCTTGACCAGCGCTTTGCTCTGGAATGGGTCCAAAAACATGTTGCAAAATTTGGCGGAGACCCCTCTCGCGTTACAATTGCTGGAGAATCTTCAGGGGCTGGATCGGTCATGCTCCATACTCTTGCATATGGTGGTCATGAATCCCATCTATTCAACAATGTAAGCCCATATCTCCCTTATACATAAAAATGCCCCTAGAAAATGTAATCCGTAACCTGAATAAGTTCAGATTATTGCTGTGAGCCCTTACTCGCCCCCTATTTACCGCTACAACGATTCTGAGCCGACCAAAACTTACCAGAGCTTGCAGAACTTGCCGGCTGTGGGCCTTCCTCCTCACATAAATACTCCACTACGTTCGGATGTTTAGTGACAGCACCGAGTGCGCTGCTACAGAATGCTAGCGGCGAAGTCTCTACCTCTGGCCTGTTTGGCACCTTTGCTTTCTTGCCTGTTGTGGACGGAGACTTGATACAGACCCGTTCGATACAGCAATTATCACGCAGTCAGATTAGCGGCAAGCGTATCCTTGTTGGGGTATGAATCCACCCATCCCGTGCCAATTTAGCCCTCCCGGAAAATAGCGCTGACTCAGGGTAATAGAATAACGCTAATGATGGGACTCCACTGAGCAACCCCGAAGTAACGACCCGAGAAGACTTTGATAATTATATCTCCAGCACATTCCCTCGCTTCACGAAGCACGACATTCGTCGTCTTAACAGCGAATATGATACTCAGAACACTAAACCAACTAATCAGGGGCCCTATTTTGACACTCTTGGTGATAATGGCCCAGCAGCCCTAAACCAATCTGAAATGGCCACTGGTCTGCAGCAAACTGTTTTTAATATTTTGGCGGAGACTACTTTTGACTGTCCCGCTTATTGGCTCGCAGAAGCTTTTTGCCAAAGAGGGTGCCAAGCTTGGAAATATCAATACTCTGTAACGCCAGCATACCACTGTGCGGATCTAGGCGCATATTTCTTCCGGGGGGTGTCGTGGCCGAGTTCAAACTTCCCTCATGCGTTCCAGAAAATCTGGGGCAATTTCATTATTTATAATACGCAAGTTATCTCTACTGTAGATGCGACAGGGGGCCAACACAATGCGACTGTGCCGCTGGATAGACATAACGACATTAGTGAGGAGAAGAGTAAAATCCTCTGGCTGCAATTCACGCTGGGTCACCCTTGGCAGATGGATTTGAATACAACAGGTGGTATAATTAGCCCAGTTGTAGTCACGGATGATCTGACTTATTATGTCCGGTTGGGTGATGGCGTTGTGAATACCTTCCGGCTAACAGATGCGTTTTCATGGGAAGGTGGGCGGGGAGATCGGTGCGACTTCTGGAAAGATGTTTCGGCTCGAGTGCGTCAATAATCATGGAGTGTGGGTGTGACTATAATGTATGCGAGCCCGATGTAATATTTAGACACGGCTTATGGGGAAAGATGACTCGACCTGGGATATATCAAATACTAAATGCGATAAATCAGCCGAAGACTTTGCATAATCAGCACCCTTGTATAAAGGGGTGTATCTCAGCCAGTTCATGTCTTACATGCTGGCCCCTACCCGTCTGTGTTCTGGAAGCGATTATAACATTATAATCCACATCGAGGAAAAAAAATCTATAGTACAGACTCAATACCTAATTTTTATGTGCTATAAGTATTGGTAACATTTGTAATTAACTAATGGAAGACAATAATATTCGGTAGTAGCTGTTAAAATGGACTGTTGTCCCTAGCTAGGTACGTACGCAGTTAGGGCTGTGGTGATGACTAAGCGAGTTGCCGGGGACACCAACACCCACCCAAACAAAAGAAAGAGCGTCATTCCCAGCCTCGCCATTTACTCCAACCACCACATTTTTGGGCTGGAAACACATCTTGTTAGTCTTTCTTCCCTAGTCGTCGACATTCTTTCCTTCCACATTATTGTGCAGTAAATCTTTGTCATTGACACATATTTGCTAATATACTCAAATATCGACCAGTGTGTGTCCTGCGGCCTACTAGGTACACTGCCGTGATCTATACATCTCTCGTGGGTTGAAAAGCGACTAGTCATCACATAGTGACTATAGCTTCCAGACGGTAACAAACCCGCGACCGATTTCCATCAAATGTAAAGTTATACTGACCGGCCATTTAGAGCTTGGTCTTGAGCTTTGTGCTCTTGACAACTCTCCCCGCCATGCCTCCCTTCAACTATGCGGGGGTCTTCCCCAGCATTCTTCGCCGATCCATGCTCACCGAACATACCCTCTCACCAACACCGATCGAGGAGACCCATGTTCTAATGCCCCGGGCGGATAGGACTTACACGCCCGGTTCAGGCTCAATTAATCCCAGTAATATTAATATGCGGGGGATTTATGCCTTGTTTGGCATCATTGGTGCTTCGTTTGTCCTCGCGTCCATCTGGTTCTTCTTTTGGGCCAAAAATGGGGGGTTTGTCTGGCAGAAGGGTGACTGGGAAGAATATAAATCGACGGTCTTGCGACGTAAAGGACCTGATGGGCGGACACTGAGTAATGCCACGAGGAGCACTAAGCTTGGTGGCGGCAGTATTGTCGGTAGAGGATATAGTGATGACAGCTACACTGTCACCGATAGTGTCCCCGGGTATACAGAGACAGCAACTACAATTACCGAAAAAGAACCGAGACGAAAGCGCAATTTTCGCGAGACGGCAAAACAAAAGCTTCTCCGCAAGCGGAAAGACGAGCATTGGGAGGGAGAGGCAGACTCTGATGTGCGAGCCTACCGACAGGAAAAGCCCGCCAAAATCGGCGGCATCAATCGCGAAGCTGATGGTACATACTATGGCAGTGATTATGATACATCAAACCCACCCAGTCGTTATAACCAGAGTGAAATGAGCGAGGTGCGCGATTATGCTTATGAGCCCGCAAGGCAAAGCCGCAACTTCTCTTTCGTCCCGGGCACCGAAGACGCCCTCAGTCAAACAACAACAGAGCGTCAACTCCGTGAACCATCAACTCGTCGGCACAATCGTCGCCGTGAGCGACGCCGTAACCCTCCTACTTCATCTCGCCAGAGTAGCCCTCGCAAGCGTGACTCACAATCTGTACCTGGGCATTATACTGAGCCTCTAGACTTTTCATCGTCGGCCCCATCAAGAACAGACTACCAATATTCCAACGTGGGAACGGAAGAGGAAGACCTGGGAACTATCAGCTATCATCATCCAATCCCTGGGTTGAGCAATGGTTACCGCCGTGAGGGTGGACGAGCACGACGAAGGGACAGCCTGAGTGATAGCGACGGTGACGAGACTCGCTATTCATGAGCAATAATTTTTCTTTCCTTTCCCCTTTTTCTTTCTTTCTTTTTTCAGCTCCGTCTTCTCGTGCTTCTCCTGCCTTGCATTGCGAGAAAGCATTGTCATCAGCAGACGCACTTACGGTACCTGACGATTTGTAAATAACTTCAAGGTATTGGGTTAGGCTTTAACGACTTTATTAGGACATGGAACTCCCCGGTGGCGAGGATTTTAACGTATTAAAGAAACATTTACGAGAATGAGAGGGAAAACCAGCGGAGTCAACAGTAAAATACCGAAGGAAGTTTTGTATTTACTTGGAATTGGCATGGTTTGATGCTCATTTATTCTACTTATTCCCTTCTTCGTTTTATTTCATTTCATTATATTTCTACTATTGTTTATTTTATTCTATTTTATTTTTACTTTCGAATTCTTTGCTTGCCTTTTTGTTTTCCCTTCCCATTTTTTCTATTTAGTTTAGTTATGCAATCCCACACATTGACTATGCTATTGGTATTAATATCTGACTTAAATAATTCTGAGTTTATATATATATATGTGTGTGTGTGAGAGAGAGAGAGAGAAAGAAGGAATGATTGTAATGAGGATATTCTATAAAGTTGTTATGCTAAAATGCCGAATACCGAAACAATGCAAATGCAATTTGAGCTTTGTCAGCTTGAGTTTATAGCCCGAGTCGTCCGAAAATGAAGTGGCGTGAGGCGCCTATATGCGAAATAGAGGAGAAAGGAAAGAGAAATATTTACAAAGAAAAATATATAGATAGATAGATAGGGAGGGAGAGTGGTGGTGGTGGTAAAGATGGCAATTACTTGAATTGGAGAAGGGTTGAATATATGCAATGGAAAGGTTTTGGGAAGGATGAAGAGCTCGACTCCCAAAGAGAAAAAGGAATGGAGGCTTGTCTCCTGGTTAAATTGTGGAAGAGGAATTGGAGCGCAGATGTCGATTATGCGACGATTTTGAAGGCCAAGACAGAGATTTGCTGTTTGAGAAAGGGGTGACTTGTTTGATGGTTATAATAGAGGCATCATTGTTCGAAGATGGGCCGGTGGGGGATGACTGCCTGTTCGGTTTATCATGAAACCATTCTTCTAGTGTACGCTGGCTGATGTCATGGTTATCCCAGCCCTGGTCGCGCAAGGGTTGCCAATCTACTAGTGACTGTAACTGCCAGATACCTATGGAAGAAATTCTGAGTTGATGTAGTATCCATTTGTTGATAAACTCATTGGAAGCAAATTTTCCCACGTTTTCAAGTTCATCGAAAACGAAGCTATAATTTTGGAGAGATGTATCTGATCCAGTGGGTTTCTTGTCAAGATAAGCTTCATCGATGTAGAAATACTCTGGCTCTTGAAGCTTTAGTGGGTCATCATCCTCAATCTGCGGAAAATCCGTGAAATCAAACAAGGCCCCAAGATCCTCATAGTCGAATCCATGAAGGCCTTGTTCTAAACAGATCACCCGCAGTTGATTAACATCTAGTTGTGTGTGGTTCAAATCTTTCCAAGCCTTCTTCCATTCCTCATCAAAGGTTCGTAGGAAGTGTTCAGCGTCTTCATCCACTTCCTGGGCTATGGGAGGGTCTGACTTTTGGTTGCGCTGTTCCATTATGATAATCCAATTAGACTCCAGATTCGAGAGGCGTTCTCGCAGTAGACGCTCGTCCCCTATACGGGACAAATAATTGACTACACAGGCTGGCATTTCCTGGGAACTTTTAGATTTGTCCTCGGTCTCTGGAGTGTATGGGCTATTCCCAGCGAACTCATCCATGGACTGGGCAAGCAGGTACTCTTGGGTTTCCAATTCGTCCTCTTCTCGGTGATAGTTATTTTCCATACTTAAATATTCTTCTGTGGCTATTTGAAGTCGTTGGTATTTTTCCAAAATGAGCTCAGAGCCGGGGAAGGAGTGCGTTGCAAACAAGGAATTGAGGTCTTTCATGAGCTGAGCTCTATATTTAGTTTCCTCGTCTCGTTTGTATCTCAAAGCAAGTCGCGATTCGCGAACTTGTGACCTTTTGGCAGAGACACCCCTCTGCTCTTCAAGTAGTACTTTAGTTGCAATTAAAAGCCTGTCATTGAGCAAGCGATTCTGATCTAAGCCCTCATCGGGTTGAGGTACGATATGGTCTTGGTGATGTTCTCGATATTCTTCCTCATATTCTCGATATTCCGGATACTCTGGATGTTCTGGATATTCTTGATATTCTTGATATCCTTGATATTCTCGATCTTCTCGATCTTCTTCATGTTCTTGGGCTTGGCTTTGTGGGGCCGACGAGTCTTCTTGAATAGTCGGACTAGTCACCCCGGGCCTTATGGTTCCGGTATCAGATCCATCTGGGTCACTTGTAGGTACCGACATGCTTGTTTGCAATTGTAATTGAGAATCTCTACCGGTGACGACGAGGTACTCCCCGGACTCCCTGATCGACAGGGCATTCTCACCCTCCTTGAGGGAGCTCTGCAAGCTCTGCGAGCTTTGCGCATGTTTTTTACGCATAGGATCCAAATCATGAGGAACATGACTTCTTCTCCGAAGATGTAGGAGCTGGGGGTTTATCAGGGGGAGGAAAGTTAGTGGAGGTGATGGCAGAAGTGGGTAAGAAGAGGTCAGGTGGGGCCAGTGAACTCACCCGGGAATTGCGATAAGTCATCCAGCCTTTCGGGCCTTTGGCCCACAGTAGCTTTGTTTCCAGGTATTCTCTCCACGGCACTCCCGCGCTTTTCCCTCTCAAGCGCCTCATCACGGCGGGAGGCAAAAAGGAGCGTAATCCTTCTTCCACGTGGAACTAGAACAACAACCTTAATGTAAATCCAGTGTGGCACTGTGGATTTCGATTCAAGGCAACGCGGGAGAAGGGGAGCAAAAAAGAAGAGGGAATAGCTCATTACGTTAAATGCCCTTGCCTACCCCCTTTACAGGCAAGGTATGTTATGTCGGAGCATTTAGTGCCCAGGGGGTGCTTACACTGGGGGCCCAACACCCCCACCCCTTTTTTTTTTTTGATTTTAATTTTGATTATCATTATTATTATTATTATTCTCCCTCTCTCATTTCAAAACATGGGGGGACTATTCGTTATTATTGGGGGTGTGGATGAGAATGACACGTTGGGCCTTCTCCGCTGTTCCGGAGTCTCTGTCAGAGGTGGATAGGAAAGGCCAGCCAGTCATGGGTCAAAAGACTTCAAGGGTTATCCATGCGACTATCGTCGTCCAAGCAGCTCACAGCTTCAGAATAGCCGAGCTGGAGTGCAATGTAAACGGATCCCTATGAATGGTTGTGTTACACCCTGGTAATTTAGCAAACTTCGTACTGAACTATTGAACGGACCGAGGATGACGACAGGGTGCAGCATACGACGGACGAGGGATTGTGATCGAATCCTGCAATGAGAAGACGGCATTGGTCAGACTGAGTTTCGGATTTTATCGACTGCATCCTGTTGGGTCCTCCCGTCCCCTAGCGCCGGACACCTCCTAGCTCTGGCGGTCCGGGATATCTCACGCTAATGCCTGACACCCAGCGATAACGAATGGTGAGTCCTAGGGAAATCGCGTCATGTGGTAGATGCAAGACAACACACTCAATCCATGGACTCGAGTTAATTTCTCAAGAGAGAGA
This sequence comes from Aspergillus haitiensis, assembly GCA_027569155.1. NCBI lineage: Eukaryota > Fungi > Ascomycota > Eurotiomycetes > Eurotiales > Aspergillaceae > Aspergillus > Aspergillus haitiensis. Next base: position 139,903 of record JAPDEO010000048.1, read on the forward strand.
GAGAGAGAATGTGTGTGTGTGTGTGTGTGTGAGTGTGTGAGAGAGTGAGCGGGGTGGTGGTTGCATTTTGAGCCTCATGTCTCCCACTTTGGGAAAGTGGTGCCGTCACCTTGGTTCTACTTGGGACCCACTAGACTTATAAAATGGCTGCTAGAACGCAGACGAATCTTATCATGGACTTTGTTGTTGTTGTTGATGACAAGCTCCACTGTTCTCACCCTGGGTTGCCTTGTGGGTCTGAAATGCGACAAAGATGACCGACAACCGAGAGCCTCGAGGGGTTCGTCCCAGCCGTACTAACAGACGGCAACGAGGCTTCGACGATAACTATTACCAGGGTGCTACAGAGCCTGGTCTAGAAGGTTCTCTAGAATATGGAGAGGCACATACCCCGCAGTATGATAATCTGATGAATATTTGTGACTGTTTCTCACCCCATCAGGTCCTGGAATAAACCTCGATACCCTGGCCCACACCACACACAGGGCTCTCTCGCCCTCTTTGATCTGCCCAGTCATTCTTACGGCCAATATGAAAATCCTGGTGCTTTTGCTGAGGCGAATTCTGCCAACTATACTCACCAGTCTAATCACACGGTCTTTGAGCCTCAATATAGGACACAAAACTCATACCACGCGGTCCAAACGTCCCCACGCGGCCAATTTGACAACCGTCAGCAATATATGGGAGAAGGGAATTCAGCGGTCTATGACAGCCAGCCTTCTGTACAAAGTCAATTTGATCCACCGAATCACGTCAGTGGAGGTGGCTCCATAAACTATTTGATGCCACCCGCTGGTCATAGAGAACTGGCTTCACCACGCCATACTCGCCGCCCGAGAAACCACTCCAGAGGCCAGCTCGATACGCTTCCTACCCCAGACACTGACCCGTTTACAGGAGAACCGATATATTTTGATCCAAGGCATGGTGCATACGCAGATGATCAACACAGTTTCGAGCAACGTCCACAACGCACCACCCGCCACGCTCCTTCAACTGTAAGTCAGGCACGGCCACTAAAACCAAAAGTCACACCCAGTGGGAAATAAATGAATAACCGAATGTAGCACTCGAAATATACAATTTCAAACGCACAAAGCCCCGATACCCGGACCTTGGATCCACGTGAGTATCTTAGCCTTCTTACCTTGTGCCTGGATAAAGTTAATAGTTCCCAGGATATACTGTCCATCGCAGCAACTATTTTGTGGTTGGAAAGGTACTACGACCCTTCGGATCAGGAACCTCTTTTTTATCCCGAGCCACGCCCTTTCCTTTTATTGTTGAGGATGAGTAAGCTAATACTCTGCAGGTTTTTGCACTTCTGTGGCACGAAAATCATGGCCGTGGATTAGAAGGTACTTACTTGAGCTCAGCCCAGACACCGTTTAGAGGGAAGTTTGGAGAGCCTATCTATTCTACCATCCGACGAATGGTTATAGTTAGATCGTTTGAAAACTGCTGCTGGTGCTTGTAAGCCCCTTCGGATTACCGTCTCTCCTTCAAGTTCCCTCTAATTAAGTCTAGGCCCATAAGTACTTATAGCAACCAGGGTGTGTCAAAGCAGGGTGTGGAAGTCTCAAGGCATGCCGTTATTTACATGCAAAATACAGAACCATGCGTTCTGGAATCCGAGCCTCCAATGACCAAGGAGCCGTTAGCGGTTGTCCCCGACAGTCTGGATGAGAAACTAGACCCGATGTCTCGTTTGAACTTCGGAAAAATCTACACTGTCGAACACAATGTTCGAGTTCTTCCTATTGGGCGTATTGCACCCGAATCGATGCCAAAATTCAGAAACTATGCTGCCCGGGAAATTACCGTAGAAGATTCAAGCTGAGCTCGGTCACCAACGCTGAGTAAGACTCATCCTGGGTATGATCGTTCCATTTTGTCCCATTTCGGACCCTTCGTCCTCTTTTTCCTCATTCTAAGAGATGCCTCTAGGCGCGCTCCGAGTTCTTTCTAAAAATACGTATTTTAAAGCCAAATTGGCTTAGTACATCTTTCTCCAATACGATTCTTACGCTGGTCGCAATTGAAACTTGAAACTTCCTTTTCTGTTATTTCCTATTCACTCTGATCTACGTTGGAGTTGCTTTCCATCAAGACATTACTTTCATACGACTAGGTCCTCACGGGACTGGAAAATATACGTCTGTAACGACTACGCGGGCTTATTGAGATTCCAATCCTTTGGGAAAGTTATTGAGTTTCTCGCATCTACGTTTCATTTCTTTTCCTTCCCCTTTCTTTCCCATCTTGTTCTTTTTTTTTTTTTTCGGATATTTTAATCCTATTATGCAATCTCATATTTCACTTCAGACCAATTATGTCCACTTAAGGAGAATGCCAACAAATTGTTTCGATAACGTTGCAGACTCATACTTAATACCAAACAAATGTTTTCATTGCCTGGACTTGACTACAAATACCTAGATATAGGAATGCTGACTAGGTTGTCGGGTTGGTGTTCAATATCCACGACTAGAAGTATTGGTCAGGGAATCATGTTTGAAAAACAGATTTAGGAAGGGTGATCTACTAAGTAATACCTACCTGGTAGCTTTATACTCGAGATGCAATAAGGTTTTATGATACTAGTTTGAAAAGTGGGGAACTTAAAAAATAAAATAAATAATCAGAGAATACTGCCGCGGGACCTCTGACCGCCCAGCAGATTTTCTTCCAGGAAAACTTTCACGCACCGCATCGTCTTTCGTCAATCAAGTCGTTCGACAGAAAGGGAAAATCAAAGCAAAATGAAGCGAAAACTAGATGCGAATGATGTGCCTTCGATTGAAGCTACCGAGGCAAAAGATACCAAAGATACAAAAAAGGCAGACTTCGAAAGTCTGGATCTCGATCCGCGACTGCGCCAAGCCCTGATCAAAGAGAAATTCACGAAGCCTACTCTCGTCCAGGCGAAAGCGATTCCGCTAGCTCTTGAAGGAAAGGATGTATTGGGTAAGTTCTTAAGAATCTATTCCCTGTTTTTCGATTGCTACATATATTTTTCTTGTCTTGTTTCCTCCCCTGCTCCACTCTTCATTTTTCTTAACTTGGAACAGCTCGTGCAAGGACCGGCTCTGGTAAGACTGCCGCATACGTTCTCCCGATTTTGCAGACCATTCTTCAGAAAAAAGCGGTTCGTTCCCTCTTTCTCAAGGAAACCCTAGAATAATCTGTTGTCGCAAGAACGATGCATTAATCCAATGCCCTTTTGCTAGACCGATCCCTCTCTGAAAGCCACCACCGGCCTAATTCTCGTACCAACTCGAGAGCTTGCGGAACAAGTCCAAAAAGTCATCACCACATTCACCACATTTTGCGGAAAGGATATTCGCTCCATCAATCTTACACATAAAGTCTCAGATGCAGTACAGCGCTCCATGCTTTCTGATTTTCCTGATATCGTTGTGTCGACGCCGGCCCGGGTCATTGCTAATCTTGGCAACTCTGCTCTGTCTCTGGAGAATCTCACACATTTCGTGATCGATGAAGCTGACTTGGTTCTTTCATACGGCTATGAGGATGATATTAATGTCCTATCAAAAGCGATTCCCCGTGGTGTTCAAACATTTCTCATGAGCGCGACCCTGACAGCCGAGGTCGATACATTGAAGGGATTATTCTGTCGCAACCCTGTGATATTGAAACTGGAGGACAAGGAAGATGAGGGTGCTGAAATTAGCCAGTACGTTGTCAGGTAAGCGCATAAACTACGAGCGGATCCATTATTAACCAGGTGTGACTGTTGTGCTAATGGTAACGATCAACCCTTTATTTAGATGTGCTGAGGACGAGAAGTTCCTTTTGACCTACGTCATATTTAAGCTCCAGCTTATCAAAGGGAAAGTCATTATTTTTGTAGGTGATGTTGATAGGTGCTATCGAGTCAAGCTGTTCCTTGAGCAGTTTGGAATTAAGAGCTGTGTTCTTAATTCTGAGCTACCCGTCAACTCTCGAATCCACGTCGTCCAGGAATTCAACAAGGGGGTCTACGATATCATCATTGCCGCTGATGAACAGGAAGTTATGGGGGCGCCAAAGCCCTCAAAAGGGTCCAAAGAGGCAACCGAGGAACCTACAGGCGACACCGCAGATGCTATGGCTTCTAGCGACGAGGAAACCGAGGAGAAAAAATCTAAATCAAACCGCCGCGATAAGCGACGCAAACTGACAGCCCAGGATAAAGATTACGGCATATCCCGGGGTATTGACTTCCAAAACGTCGCCTGCGTCCTCAACTTCGACCTCCCCACCTCTTTCAAGTCCTACACCCACCGCATCGGTCGCACTGGACGAGGAGGCAAAGCTGGCATGTCACTCTCCTTCGTTGTCCCGGCTGACCAATATGGCAAACATAAACCGACATCCTTCCCCACTGCCAAACACGATGAGGCCGTCCTCGCTAAGATCGTCAAACGACAAGCCAAACTTGGTCACGAAGTCAAACCTTATCACTTTGAGATGAGCCAGGTCGACGCTTTCCGGTACCGTATGACTGATGCCCTCCGCGCCGTTACCCGCCTCTCCGTCCAAGAAGCCCGAGCACGCGAGATCCGCCAGGAGCTGATCAAGAGCGAGAAACTGAAACGGCATTTCGAAGAGAACCCGGACGAGCTACGCCAACTCCGCCATGATGACGAGCTGCGCTCTGCGCGCATTCAGCCTCACCTCAAACATATCCCGGAATACTTGATGCCATCCAAGGGCAAAAAGGGCATATCCAGTGAGGATGTAGGCTTTGTCTCTTTTAGGAAAACAAATGAAAATCGCATTCGGAAAGCAAGGGATAAGAATCGTGGCAAAGGAAAAGGCCGAAAACCGACCGGAGTTAGGAAGGTTGATCCATTGAAGACGTTCAATCGGGGTCGAAAATGATTGATTTAATGTCTATTCATTCCTGTATGTAGATGGGATATGCCCCAAAAAATTTGTTTTGCTGGTAATAGCAACCTAGCAGCGATTAGTCGTATATATATATAAATAGATAGTACCATCAAACGCGTTTAAAACTAATTCTTAGCTTTACATATGTCCAACAAGAACTTCCAATGTGCAATATAATCCAAATATGCGGACTCCTAAACCTTGACCACATCGTACGTGTAAAACCAACGCCACAACCCACCTTATTTATGTTTATTTTTATTTGTACGCATTCTTGACTATCGTGTGTGTTTGGGGTGGGAAGAGGGGATGAAAGGTTCGAGACAGGCGCTATTTTATGGGATAAAGAGTAGAATACTCCGACCCTAGCAGTTTCCGAAGCATAGTATCATCTATATCTTCAAGACCAAACGAAAAATGCACCCATTTCCCTCGACCTTCTCTCCGACTCTGCAAAATGCGTTGCTGGACACTTTTCGCATCGCGGACAATCTCTCGGAAATGGTCTAGCTCTTTGGAGAGCCGATATTTGCGTCGTTCAGTCTCCACATCCCACGGCAGATCCCCCGATGCGCCAGAGGACGAAGACTCAGGGTATTGCAGCAGTGAGTCCCTGGTGCTATGCAAAGGCGAGTGGATAGACGAGGCTAGATTTTGTAGGGGTGGTGAATGCAAGGGTCCCCGGGGAGTTGTCCGCTCTGTCGTGGATGGTGAGAGTAATTCACTATCATCAACAGCAGGGAGCCATCCTGGACCTAGTCGCATCCATTCGATGTCCCTCCAGGAACCGTTCCACTCCGGACCCGTCGGACATGCCTCGCCATCTGGCCCGACACCTTCCCAGTTTAGAGCAGGAATCCAGTCGCCGCATCCCTCTAGGTCCAGCCACTTTAGACAGTAGGTCGCGCGCGAAAGCCTCCGGAGGATACCTGCCGCTTCGGCCCAGTTATTTTCCATGGCGGAATACGAGTCTGTACCGCCATACGCAAAGGTCATAGATCGTTGAATGGGATTTCGAATGCGGCTCTGTATAGCGTTGGGGGTGACGGTTGGAACGGGCCAATGAGCTAAGGAAAGGTGGGTAATTGTTGAAAGACGAGATAGGAGACTTATGAGGGAGTTCCAATTCACAGAGGCTGGGTTCGGGTAAGCTAGAGAAAGGTATTGGAGGTTTTGGAAGCGCAAGCCCTGGGGTGATTTTGTTATGCTACTTTGACCATTCGAGGTGCTGGTGACATTGGTAGTATCAACGCCATCATTATATTCGTCCTCCCATGAGGTGGGAATGGTTTTATTCGATCCACTCTGTACAGGATGAGGCTTTCTCGAGACAAACAGCTCGGAGGAGAGTTGTTTTAGGGTTATCCATCGGCCTATTGCACCACTGAGATCTAGGTGTGTAATCTCAGACTCGCCCCTAGGGGCATAGGGCTGTTCATGACCATCGTAATTAACACGAGGATGCTCGATAAGTGGCGAGAGACCTTGCATTGCTCCCCTCAGCGGCTGGTCTCGTGCGTAGACCGCAATATAACTAAACAACACAAGCTTGATATGCGTCGGTAGCAGTTCCAGGAACTGGCCATCATATTCAACGTGCCATCTCCAATGTAGAGCCATCGACTTTAGCAGCGTGTGCAACAAGCTATTTTTTCGCGGCAATTTCCGGCCAGGAAGCCGGTCAAGGCGATAGATGACCTTGTCTGTATTCGTAATATCCGCATCATCATCTTGATCGAAATCCACATTCCTATCATGAGAAAACCAGCTCTCCGGTGGTGGAGGCCCAGGGGTTCTTCTCAATCCGCGTCCCGTAATCCCAACACGGCGAGAATCTGGACGAGGTCGTGGAGGCGGTGTCTCGGGAAGCTCGAGGAGATTTCGCAAGGACGGGTGGACTGACCGGGGTGATACAAATCTAGATGGACTTCTTCCATCGTCGGAGGCTTGAGTACGACGCAGTCGCTGGATCAGATCATTAACGGACGGTTGCTCCCTGCCCGAAGACGAGGAGGCTACAGAACGGAAACGATCATTCTGGGAGCCAGATGTGGCGAGCGTATGGTGAGCAGTACTGGATGGCTTGGAGAAAGCGGTTTTATGGTGCTTTTTGGGCATATGGGCTTGTGAGTATTTCACAGGGAAGAGAGGGGAAATGTGGGGATGGAGGGAGATGGAAGAGGGGAAGTGAGGTAGGAGACCGACTTTTAAAGTTAGCTGCAATGTGGATATTTTTGCGCAGCGCTAGATCTCATTCCAATCAAGGACATCGGGTTTTGAGTCATAAAATCCTGCCGGATTATCTTTTTCACCCTAATTTTGTCTATTCGGTATCCTATAATGTACAGTACAATTTACAAAATGGAGGTCTAGATATCCCGGACCCATGACTCATCCTCCATCTTACCCTCCCGATTCGGGCCCTCCTGGATCCAAGTTTCCACCAGACCCGCTTTGGGATCTTCCTCTGACAGGCCTCTGGAGCGTCTGACGTCTAGGACGAGATCTCTGATTTTCTTAGTGACTTCTTTTCGAAGCTCAGCTGCCTCACTCCCGTACAGTAGCTCGTCACTCAATGCGCCGAGAGGGAGATCAGCAATTTCGGGGGAAGACATCTCGGCCTTCGCTTTCAATTCCTGCCAGCGCTTCCTCACGTCGCCAAATACAGTCTCCGTGTCCACCTTTTGTCCAAATGTAACACTCACGTCCTTTCCGGGTCGTGGGAGGAACCGTGGGAATTCACGGCTTTCATGCATGACCTGGTCAAAACCTTCTAGCCATATCGGTACAACATCCGGACATTCGCTTGCTTCAAGAATAAGTCGGGCAACCCCCCATTTGAAATAACGCATTGTTTTGTTCGGGGCTTGGTGGATTTTGCCCTCAGGGAAGATGTGGACCCAGGAGAAAGAGTTACAGGAGTAAGCCGAGGGTGCGAGGTGGGAGTCTTCACCGTTAGTAGTAAATGCCGTGGGTATGTCGGAAAAGGGGTCGACACAGACATTATGTGAGCTCCACGTTTGACGTTCGAGGGGGGCGAGATGGGGATCGGCGGGGAAAGGTCCTTTAGATAATAGTCTGATTGCCTGTGTCACAGCGGGCTGTGCGATTCCACCATATGGTGAATGGGCAAGTCGATGGGTCGGTAAAACCTGGCCCATGGCAAAGAAAAGGGACAAGGGTCTGCGTAATAAATTTATCCAGTTAGCCCCAAGAAAAGAAAAGAAAAACAGTGCTTTCCAGGCACTCATAAAAAAAAATTCCAGCCGTACCGAGTCTGATAGCAGATATCATGGCTCCCAAAGCCCCATCTTTTGTTCGACGATGAAAGCCCAAAATTATATTTCAAGGGAAGGAAACCCCACATTAGAGGGTCATCCATACTGTTTGGAGTCAGCGATCTCTGCCGTCGGGGGGGTATTGAATCTGCCTCAGTCTTCAAGGCGCGGTGTATGGACGTACACGCTGATGTGATTCGAGACTGCTCGTAAAAGAATTCATGATTAGACACCACTTTTTGAATCGATCTTCTCTCTCTCTCCTTCCTTTTTTTTTTTGGTTTTCTTCCTGGAGACTCATACCTGTAAGCAAACCCTTCTTCCGTTGCGACGGATCCTTTCTCGAATCAAGGAGCTCCAGAAACGGCTCCAGGCCATTGATTTCCGGACGACTACACATAAATAGAAACGACCGACATAGCGCCGCAACTCCAAATATTGTAGTGGAGGATAGAGCCCTCCAAGCAAACGAGGGACATTCTCCCGTACCGCCGCCAGACTCTATCGGCCGCGACATGTTTATTTTAGTTCCTTTTTTTTTTCTTTTTGTTTTTTTTTTCTTTCTTTTGTAATATCTATAAGATATCCATAGGGATCATTCCTTAAAAGAATTCCAAATAGGCTTGAGGGGATGAAAGAGGGACAGAAATCAAAGATCCCGCATGAAAAAGGAGCATAAAGAGAGGCGGCGTGAGGGCAATTTAACACTTCATTGGCTTCTTTTATTTTCGTGGCCGCGGAGGTTAACCCGCGCACGGACCAAGTGCTGCAACCTCCAAACGGGATTTTCCCTCCGATGTGTGATGATTATTGCTGTTGAACATAATCCATCACCACCACCTCTTTCCCTCTAGAGATACCCAGACCTAATCCAATCTCACACTAATAAGATGTTCAAACCCTCATCGCCGCTTTTTTCGGGTCTTCTCTGGTAAGTTCCTTCTCAATCTCCACTTTCCAGATCGCTCGCCCATCAAGTTTCGACGTACTCCTTCTTCCCCTTCAAACCTATGAAAGGATCAGGGAGGGTTAATAATTAACTTGACCAACAGGAAAATTCCATGGCGTATCTCTCAACCTCAGAAAGCTCGTCAAAGGAAGCGTCTCCGCGCCGTTGACCGAGTCGTCGATACCGTCAGCGCAGCTTTATATCGCAATGGATACTCCGCCAAAGCCGTCAATCGCTGGTATGCTGAGATGCCCCGTGAAGAGGAGATGCTACCGAGAGACAAGTACACGATTTTCGATAAGAAAGAGAAGACGTATAGGAAGGGAATCCATAGTAAGCTTCCTCCTCTCTTATCCTGACGCGCTCGTTGTCGCTGGTCATCCGCCCTCTGAATAATTGAGACCGGACGGAAGTTAGTCTTGAGCAATGAACAATTGGCTAATTCTATATATCATAGAGCTACCGAAATGGACTCGGGTCAGCCAGCGTGTGAATCCTCCTGGTTTTTAAATACCATCTTACGTATCGTTGCGAACAATTCGAGCATCACATCACTGTGACCCGCAAGCATCTTTTGGGTCGCTATGTACGATAAATTACTGTCTATATGGGTAATACCTGTTTTTATAAGGGAGCGTCAGGTTAAGAAAAAATCATAGCAAAACAAGAAAGGGACCTACGAAAGATTTGACCGGAGTTTATGGGAACTGGGGGTTGACCCCTTAACTACATTGGATTATGTTGCTATCTGCCATACGCATTGTTGAAGCTCAAAGGCGCTTATGCTATTATAATTGGTTTATGCTTATTTACTTGGCCTTGTCTAGGAGCCTTACCATCCCTAAAGTATGTAGGAACGGTAAACTTTGTTTAAAGAAATCTAAATTGTCACTTTTCAAGCGACTTGAGACGCGAGATTAGGATGCCACTCAAAGCTCATGCAACCCCATTGATTATCCCATATGTTCTTCAAGTTTATCGCTCAGACACCCATGCTTAATACGGCCCCCGGTGGCCACTCCTTTCCATCTCCCCCCACATGTCCTAACTATTAGCACCTTTCTTTGATGCAGCCATTCGATAGTATCGACTTATCCCAAATGCGATTTCTTTGGCTCTATTCCGATTGACCCTGCCTTCAAAGATCGCCTTTCGAATCCGATAACCCCGCTGAACTTTCTGCCAGTCACTATATTTCTCCTGCCAGCCCGCACCCCCTTCATAGTAAGTGTCCTGCTGCCTAGCCGATAGGCTAAATCCCTGAGGTGGCTTTCGAAGAATCCAACTCGCGGGGTCAACCCTTCCATCCGGCGGATCTTCGGCAGAGCTATCGTAAAGTTGAGTAGGCTTTATAAAATCTTTCAACCCAGAAGCTCTCCTGTGCTTATTCATGGCAATTCTCCAGGAATTTATCCTCGGGGTCTTAGCTTGTTGGGGATAGGTTTGAGGATATTTTGGCTTTGGTGCTAAACCAGGTTTTGGGTATGGAACATTGAACCGTGGATCCCCTAACTGTCTTCTTGCATCAATAGAGACGCGCGATACGGGATCAAAAACAACCCAAGTTTCCCGGTTCAACCAATGGTTTGCAAGCAGAGCAAAATGAAATGGTCGTCTCCCTGGACTTAATTGGTCGGAAAGCCAGTGCAGTTTCCGGTCTAGTCCATCTATAAGTCGTATTTCCCAGTGGCTTAAGTCCATGATATGGACAATATATTGCGGGGATCTCTTCATTGCCTTTGAGCAATCGTCTAGGCTTTTTCTGTATTCTTGTGTCCGATATTTAGTCAACTTATTTTGCCCGTCACCTTGTGCTAAATCTTGATGCTCGTTGGTGGGTGGTGGGAGTGGTGTGAGAAATGAGGTGTAGTAATCAGTTACGGAACGATGGGGGTATTGTCCTTGAATACTCCAGCTCCCTACTTGTCTCACTGATAACCTATGTCTTCCTGCATAGCGATGCTGCTGCATCCTAACCGGGGACAAGCTGAGGGAGCCAGAGGGGCAGGTCTCATCGGATAATCTCTGAGCTTCATACGCAAGTCCGCAAGTGCCATTAGCCAGTGAGAGACTCCCGAGAAGGGCAGAATTTGGGCTTCCCGGAGGAGCTCCTGGGAGAGTATGACGGCTATATCCAATGTATTTTAACGTCTTGAGCCCCATCTGAGCGGACCAGATCTGGTATTTTCGTGAGTTCTTCAATGCTGTTAAGGAGCTTGAGATAGCAGCCTCGCTGCTTCGACTCTTTACTTTTGCTTTTGCTAGATTGAGGTGCCATACCTCGGGTCGAGACCGAGACAGCAGAATGCACGGCAAAGAAATACTGTGCGGAAGTGAGGCCTGGCGCCTCAAGAAGCTAGAAAATTCCCAGTTGGAACTAGCAAACATGTTCAATGACATAACCTTTCGGCTGGTTTGAATCCCGAGATCTGAAGAGTAGTTAATTGAGAACCGAGAGCACATCATACGACGATTCCTTTGACGTGTTATAGCTGCCCATCCTCCAAGTTCATTGTCCATTGCTTGCGGTATAGGATGGTTATCTAATGCTGATTTTTGCCTCGCTACCACGGCCGCGCGCTCAGTGAGGTGGTGTGTAGAGTTCCCTGCTATTACCGCGATAGAAGAGGCTAGACTTCCGTTAGGGGGTTTCCCAGGGTTCCAAATCATATCCGCTGTTGGAGCGTTATAGCTCCTGATCCAGTGCGGCAGCCACTGCAGCGGCATTCGTTTCTCTTTGTATTGCTTCAATGCCTTCTGGTTGGGATCCCACCAGACCCAACGATAATCCTCTGTTGAAGTTCTCCAAGCAGCCAAGCTACATACTTTTGCTCTACACCTCCGAAAAACATTCTTGTTTGCCTCGTGCTGTTGCAAGGGAATCCAACCATACCAAGTCTTCGCGTAACGAGTCGTTCTGCTGTTCCCTCTTCGAAGGACTTTATGTTGTGTGAAAGAGCGAAGAAACCGACCAGTCTTCCAGAACAGCACAGAAAGGATGAAGATGCAGACAGTTCCGGCGAATAGTTTGAGGAATAAACTGATACTTATATATTTTGCCGCTTTGTTAATGGGCTTCGTCGGTATGGTATTCTGGTGCTGTCGAAGTGTAAAGATGTGAAGAGAGTGTTGAGAAGGGACAGGTGCCATCTGTTGAAAATAGAATAATATGGTCAGGCAACCATTCTGATAACAATACGTAGTAATTTAATGGTAGAATTCTCGCATCCGTGGCCACACAGCCCACCCAGGATCGGGTCAGTCTGCCCTGTTGGGAAGGGGAGAGGACAGAATAAGACACATACATACTTGGAAGGAAGGAGTATACATAAGGCACATATTGGGTCTTTCCCAAAGAGCCAATTCTCTAAATACCTGCCAACTTATTTTTTTTTTTTTAATTTTAATATATCGAAACGTACCTCGCAATCCTATAGCAACCTATTTTCGAGCGAGATTTGCATAATAAATTCAAAATTCTAGACACCAACATCACTTACCTCCCATCGGCTCTTGCTAGAATTCTTCGTTTAGTTATATGGTAGAGTCCGTGAGAATAAAAATGAAAATGCTTTTTGACAGAACTCAAACTCAGATTAATCTACTTGGTTCATGTTGATACTTCATCGATAGGCAGCAGGTGAGCAGTGTCGTGAGACCATGGTTGATTTTAGGTAAGTGGTCCCTGAGGTAAAATTAAACTTATTTTAGCTGGAACTACAAACTCACATGTTGAATTTACATATATTGATTGCTTTCGGCATCAAGAAATTCGTCGAACTCCTTCCACGTAGCCTCTATCTTTTCACAACGAATAGTGACTTCGCATCATGGGTAGTACCTAGCTTTCTGCCATCTCCTACGCTCGTATTATAGCCTCTTTCAGCCAGTCCCTCGACTTTATTCTGCATATTAGTGTCTTTATTCCTAGGTACGGTAGTTGTCACCTTTTCTCCAGAGTCTCACTCGAATTTATGACGGATGAGAGGCAGCTTTGCGAGAAATAGGTATCTGGTAGGCATACGGGGCAAGATCCCACCCGCTCTGGTCTCTCAGAGCCCGTCTTCGTCTGTACACAAAGTACATAAGTTTCGCTGGACTTCCAATCCGCAAGGTCTTTCTTCAGTTTATTGAAACAAATTCTTTAAAGTTACATAAACACCTGAAATACGAAGATTAGAATAGAAGAACTCAGGGAATTCTCGTGCGTTCACAGCAGTGTTCCATTCGATGGTGTGACTCGACCTCCTCCGCAAAGAAGCTTAGAGAACTGGTGTAGAGGATTGAAAAGAGGATGAGTGAGCGACGTTAGTAGATAGATTTAGATGAAGGATGTGGTGGTGCTGACAGAGGTGAGCCGTTGTAGTTATTTTGAATGGTAATGCAAATACTGTACTATAAAATATATTACTACAAAGAGAATGATAAATGAACTAACTAACCTCGGTAAATTAGTACCTAGGTATATTTCACCCAAGCCAATCCTATTTCTATAGGGGAGCTATTTCGCTAACTAAATGGTGACTCGGCAATAATTACTCGTAATTATACAATCGTCAACGGATGCGCCCACCACATAATCTCTCTTCATGTGACGGATGATGCGACATATAGCATCTTGTTTTGTGAGCCCATTATCTAAACCCCTCAGTACTACTAAGGTACTAATAATAGTAATAATCCTGTTTCTCTGGTATAAAGAAGTGCAGTTCTATATTAGGAAATCTAATGCGTTCATAACCTCCCCTCTCTTTGGTTCTTCCCTGTACACTCTGGAATGCGGTAATGAGGGATAGAGGTAGCTAACTCGCTAGTAGAGAATTTTTGACCTAGTCTACAGCCGACCAGTAACGACTTAGATCTAATTTATTGACATTAATATTTATTTGGCTCTACGCCCCTCATCCCATCACTGAATAACAGTAAAGTGCGGGTCCATTTTGTTTTGTCATTGCCATTCCATCATGCTTTCAGTTTTAGGGCTGTCAGCTCAAGATCTCGCTTCTTCTTTAGCATGCATACTCCTTATAGTGAGTCTAGATTTTTCTTTATTAGGATTTTACACTTTATCCCGCTTTAATTTGCACCATATGTTCTCTGCAAAACGCTGACCGAAAGGGCGACCATTATCGAAGGCGGCAAGTGTTCCTATGTGTAAAGTTGTCTACAACATCTATTTCCACCCACTTCGCAAATATCCGGGCCCCAAATTGGCGGCTGCTTCCAAGGCATATAGCTTGTATTGGACCACCGTAGGAGACATACATTTGAAAACGAAACAGCTACATGACAAATATGGCGATATCGTCCGATTAAGCCCGAATACCTTAATATACCGAAGTCCAGCAACATGGAAGGACATTTATAGCCACCGAAAAGCAGGCGCAGGGCCCTTTATCAAGGATAGGGAGTTTTATATTGAGATGCCGACCGGCCCTAATATTCTCACAGCAAATGGTGCTGATCATTCAAGAATGCGGCGCCTCCTATCGCATGCATTCTCCGAAAAGGCACTGCGCGATCAAGAACCCCTCCTGCAATCATACGTAGACCTGCTCGTGGACAGGCTCCAGGGTCAAGTTACCGCTTCGAACAACCCCATTGATATGACCAAATGGTATAACTATACTACTTTTGACATCGTCGGAGACCTAGCGTTTGGGGAGCCATTTGATTGTCTCAAAGATAGCAATTACCACCCCTGGGTGACGGCTGTATTTCGGAGTGTGAAGGCCGGTGTCTTTATGCGTCCACTTCTTTGGGTCCTACCACTATGGCTTGTCAGACAAATGATCCCTAGTAAAATGAAAAGGATGAGGAATGATCACTATCTCATGAGCAAAGACAAAGTCAATCGTCGGCTTGCCCTCCAGACTAGCAGGCCGGATTTTATGACTTACGTTCTCCGGGCTAGAGATGAAAAGGCGATGACCCAAAGGGAGATCGAGTCCAATGCCGGTCTTCTTATTCTTGCGGGTAGTGAGACAACTGCCTCGCTCTTATGTGGTCTCACTTTCTATCTCTTAACCCATAATGACAGCTACAAGAAGTTAGTTGATGAGATCAGGAAGAGCTTCAAGAAGGGTGAAGACATTACATTTTCTTCGGTTACCGACCTTCCGTACTTGCATTGTGTTCTTGAAGAAAGCCTTAGGCTCTATCCTCCGGTACCCGGGGTAATCCCAAGAGTTGTTCCTGATGGAGGCGCCGTTATCGACGGTCAATTTGTTCCTGGTGGGGTATGATGCATCTTTCTCATAACTAGGGCTGCGTGAAGGTCAATCTGACTATCTTCCACAGGCTGTTGTATCGGTGGCATTTTTCTCTGCCTTTCGATCAGAGACTAATTTTGTGGACCCCGACTCTTTTATTCCTGAGCGATGGCTCCCCAATAGAGATTCAAAATTTGCTTCTGATAACCGAGAAGTCATGCAGCCATTCTCAGTTGGACCGCGCAATTGCTTAGGGAAAAAGTAAGTTTCACAATTTTTTTCTCTTTTTTTTTCTTTTTGCAAGCCTGTGTACTGAAATACCATTTCCCATAGCCTTGCGTACGCAGAAATGCGCTTGATTGTCGCAAAACTGCTATGGAGTTTTGATATGAGACTTGAGAAAGAGTCGTATAACTGGGACAACCAGAAGTCGTACATTATTTGGCAAAAGCCTCCGATGATGGTCAAATTAACTCCAGTGAGCCGCAATTAAGCAGGTTTTACTCGGTGATTCAAAAGAAGCAGCCACAAAGTGGAGTTGTTAGTACGTGCCTCATTGTACTATTCCATAATTAGTTGAAGGCAGGGATTATTTGCTGACGCTGTGTAACATTTATGTTGTTATTGTTGTTGCTCCTGCTCTTGTTGTGTTTTGCTTGTCTCCTCCCCATAGCTTCAAGCATTTGGATTTGTGTCTCCCTGAAGGAATCAAAAAGCATCTCAATAGTGATAGTTAGTTATGGATGATGCTTACTACATTAGGTGATATTCGCGAATAGGTGTTTTTTTTTTGCCGCCTCACTCTTCCGCCTCATTTATTTCTCTCTTTTTTTTTCGACCCAGTACCCAGGAATAACTCTTGATGCTATTTCAAATTTCATTACTCAGGACGAGATCCTATTTGCTCCTTTCTTCCCGAAAACCTGGTATTCCCGGACGTTCCGTCCCTAGTTTGACTATCATCATCATCTTGGGCTCGAAATACCGATAAGAGACGACCCAAATAAAATTCTGTAGGGCAGAGACGGAGAATACTAGTGGCACAAACTGTAGATCCAGGAATTCTGGTAAACAAATTTGCTGTCTTCTTGGGGTGAGGGTGCTGCTCAGACCTCATTGACCGATGATGTCTCCCCTTTTGCGGCCCCTGTGGCTTGTAGGTGGGTAGATCTTGACTGTGCTGAGACCACCATTTGGTAGAAAATAGTAGTGATCTGCAACATTCTGCTAACCCTCCCTTGACGAAAGTCCCACCTTGCATCATTACCACCTACTGTAGTTATCTCGATCTCCCACCATGAATGACGTTCGTCATCCAAGGCCTGTGCACATCTCTCCCGGATTCCGAAGACAACTAATAAAGTACAGTTACAATGCATACGCTCACCATGTGCATGTGCTAGAGTTGCTAAGCATGTCGAATCCTGGAACCCAGCCCGACCCAATCCATTCCCCGATTGAATGAGAGCTTTCAGGGTTGGAGTGCATGAGGCCTAATTGATCCCTTCAATCATCAACTCAGGTCGACATTAAACTTCCAGGTATTCTTTTTTTTTTTTTTTTAAAAAAAAAAAAAAATGGTTCGTGAACTCGGAACTTCTGCTCCTTTGGGGCATCGTTCACCCCCCGGTCCTTTACTATTTTTTCCCCTTCTCTTCCCCCTCTTCCCCACCCCCACTTTGGTTGAACTTTAGCCTTTTCACAGCTGATTTCGTACCCTCGAGGTCAAATACGGAGTGTATACAGGGGATTAGAGTCATCAGTTGTGTTACACGGATTTGCCGCTAAAGTGGGTGGCATTCACATCGAGGGAACTAGACCTCCTCAATCTCAGTGTATTTTTAGCGTCTTTTTCATTTTCTTTCTAATTTGCTCTGTCCTTTTATTTTACTTTGTACTCACACACACACACATACACACATACACATACACACATACACATACACACACATACGAGAGAGAGAGAGAGAATATCACTCTTCACCCCTCCAAAAATAAAGCTTAACATGATCACATCACAACCTCACGCAACTGAGTACCTTTTTACTGCATGCACCTATATCAGTAAAATCCAAGTACCGAGGTAAGTAATTTGACCCCCCGTCCTCCCCCAAATAGAAATGACCAAAAAATACAAATCCTAAACCCCTATCCTCCCTAATGCAAACTGCAAAGATGACAAATTATAAATAGTCATAGAGGTAAGTAGGTAGGTAGGTCAGTAGTATCGCCCTCCCAATGTCTAGAATTGGAATGAGAAATCCACTTGCACTGTAGGTATCTAGGTACAGGTACATAGATAGGTATGTATTATACATATACATTAACTCTCCGAAAAGCAAACATACCTACCTACCTAAATGGTATGTTTTATTGGAATCTGAAACTGGTTAGTGGCTAAGTGGTTAGTAGGTGGTTGATCGGACGAACGAAGAAGATAAAAAAAAAACGCCACATTCGATCATGGATTGCACTAACTACACCAAAGTCAGTACCTATGTAGGGCTTCGGCCGAGATTTTTGCATTATTTCTGTAACAATAATAATAACAACTAACTACTAGTTAAGGGGATCTAAAAACCTAAACCTCCTTATCTAGACTAAGAGGGGTGAAGGACGCCCCTCTTTCCTCCCTTTATTAGGCAAGAGATCCGCGTAAGCTACAGCGGGCAGGCATCTATGTAGTGTGCTATTGAGCTACTATCATCGATGAGTCCATGGTAGGTACTAAGTCCCCTAGTCATGTGAAAAATTTCATTTCCATTAATTAATTGATAGAAAATAAATGCAGGGAGCAACTAAATATCAAGAAATCAATAAATATCCATCCTAGAATTATGTTATTGTCATTGTGATTATTTTTCAGAGGAAGAATCTACCGCTCCACAAGGACAGCGCCACAAGCCACATTTGAAGGGAAGGCGCCAACATAGGTGGGTGGGTAGGAACCTAGGTAGGTAGTACTACATACTCGCACCACGCCGGCGGCAAAGAAAACAAAGTGCAGAGGGAAGCAAAAAAAAAGAAAATAAGAAATAGATAATATAGAGATATGACGAGTCACAGAAGGAGATCGATCTAATGGAAGAAATCTCCACTAGATCTCTCAGAGAACCCCGGAAACTACCTAGGTTCACAAGATCTAGAGATCTCTTTCAGATTAACATTACCTGCTAGTAAATGTGACTTTCTCATCACGTAAGGTAAATTACAGTGGATCTAGAATCTGAACTACTTTCCCTGGATACAATAGATAGTCGCTGGGTGTGTTGGAGGTGGGGCTCGGGGGCGAGCGAGGAGTATTGAGAGATTTTTGTTTATTTAAGCAAAAAGAAAAAGAAAAAGAAAGAAAGAGAAAATTTTGATCATTGCTACCTGGACCACTCTTCCCACTAGTTGAATGGATTATTGCCTCAAAACATTGATCCTTGATTGATTGCAAGTGCCTCCCTCATGTCTCGGGATGAGCCTCGAGACACATGCATTTTAGGACAATGTTCAACTGGCAGGAATTTTGTCTTTTGTTTTTCTTGGGCACAGCCGTTTTATTGAATGACTTGTAATTAAGGAAGGTAAGGAAGCCACAAAACCCCTCAAACACCTATCACAAATATGAATTCGAGCTGGCCGTGTGTCTACATGTGTTTCGAGTAGTTGTGGTGGAGGATGGAAGTCTTTTCACCGCCACATCAAATCAAATCTGGCCGTTATGTTAGCACAGCCACTGTGGCTAGTGACGCAATCTCGGGCTCATATATAGCCAATCATAATCTGGGATTGCCGGCAAAACAGTGCTTAGTGCAGATCGATCGTGCATTGCGTTACACGCCAGAATCAATAAACAATTTTTGTTCATTTACATAGGCTTGTGGCTGTTAGAAAAAGAAAAGAAACAGAAAAAAAAAAAGGTGTTGAAAATTAAAGTTCTGTTATTGCCGCGCGCAAACTTTCCTAAGATAGAGTCCTTCCCGTCTTTCTCTTATCCTGAACTTCTCCCTCGCCCCCCTTCAAAACCCCACTCTTGGTTGTTTTCCAGGTCAGCTTTCCTTCAAGGATTAGGAGGGTTTTACGGTGACGGAATAGATTCGAGGTACATAACTCAGCCCTTCATGGGCTCAAAGCAATGCAACATTTCTGCTATCTGAGGATGGATCTTTGTATCACTATCACCAGACGGAACTCCTGTCAGTACGTTTGCAATCGGGGGCCGATCTCAGATCCATGGAGATCTGTGGAGAGGAATTGTGACGGGAAGAAAAAGAAAAAGTAAAAAAAGTCATGTCATGAATGATGACAACTACCAGTACATACCACTAGATTGCCGCACTGTTATAAAAATGGGCCGGCGAACCACTCGGACATTCTGAGGAATATTATTGGCCAGCTGTCGAGCAATATGTCGATCAACAATTGTTTCCGGGTGACAAAAGATCTCTAGGACCTAGAGTGAAGGACAGTGGATTTCATTTCGTGGAAACCAGGTAAGAGGCATCGGATCCACACCTCAGGGTTAGAGTCTTACTGAAATTAGGAAAAGGGCACACCGAACTGGAAGGCAGCAGCATTGTCGGTATATCATGTTTACTTTTTTCTTTTCCATTATTTGTTTTTTGCCCAAGTCATGAGCCACATCACAGTAATGGGGCTGAGATGGAGCCAGAATGGGCAATACTAAGTTGTGGCTAGAGATGTCCATGCGCGTTGTTTGTGGCGTTCTCCACTTCCAGACAGGGGAAGCCCCTGTTCAGATCGCCCCACCTATATCCCTTTTAGGAGAACACCGCTCTTTTTTAGTTTTTACTGACATCGTCAGGACTGAATCCAGTTTTCTTATTGATCATCAATATTTACTATGACCTTTGCGTTCTATTGGCTAGAAGCGCGGTAAAGCCCAGGCCCCAGGAGGCCAAGGTATGGACACGCGGAGCAAAAACCTAAGTTCTGACCGCTGTACTCCGCTCGCTTACCATACCCAAGAGGACGAAACCAACTAAGTAATCAATGCGAGTTGGTTAGTTGGATCCCCCCGGTCATCCACAAAGAGGAAGAAGGAGCAGAACAACAACAACAACAACAACAACAACAACAACAACAACAACAACAATAATAATAATAAAAGTTTATTTGATATTTTTCTCAAAACGTTTGGAAGGTACGGTCCATCCCACTTCTAAACATGCAAAGTAAAATAGACCCCTAGGTATTCTCCTAATTGTTCTAGAAAAAGGGTAGACAGGAGAGGGCTCAGGACGAATAAAGATGGCACGTTCGTTGTCAATAACGTGGTCAGAAATATCTACAGCCTGGGCCTTCGGTTCGTCCAGCAACGGGGTAACTTTTCTGGGTCTCTTTTTTTTTTTGGGAAGGGGGGGAAGGCTAGCGTATGTAGCCGATCCGCTGTCCTGGATACCTACTCAATATATCTCAGATCCGAATCATTAGTGCCTCGATGGAGGGCTCCTAATGCAAGGGGACAAGATAGGATAACTGTAACCCATCCTCGCACTTTTTTTTTCCGAAGTAAAGTACCTAAGTAAGGAAACTGTGGAAGGGGAGTAGTAGGTAAAAAGGAAAGTAAAAGGGGGGTTAGACAACACCACGCGCACATCAAAAGAAACAAAAAAAAAATAAATGAAAGGAAACTAAATGCAAATAAAAGAAGAAAAGAGTGTATGAGCCACAGTTCACTAGATATCCTAGGAGTTACCATAAATACAAGGATCAGGGTTAAGCTTCTACATCTGTGGTTAGATCTGACATGTTATCGTAACCCTTACAAGTCCCACCCCCACTTAGATTTAAGGGCACAGGTAGGTAGCTACAATACCTAAGGTACTAGTGCTTAGATCGTAAGTAAACTACAAAAAAGAAATTTGAAATTAAAAAAATGAAAAAGGGAGAAAAAAAGAAAACAGAAAAAGTAAAAAAAGTAAAATAAAAAGTAAAATAAAAAGGAAATTAAAAGGAAAAAAGTAAAAAAGTAAAAAGCATGAGATCATACAACAATCTATGTGGAAGCTCCTTCTTTCTGTCCTGCAGCTTATTGCTCTACTTATTGACCGTCCAATATTTTCATTCTATCCTCTACTTACATAGTCGATCTCCAATCGAATCTCAGGTAGCCGTTGGTTACGGTGGCGACTACCTATAGATGCCTATTTTTCGTTTATTGGGTTTATGTGATCGTTTTTGAGTAAGCTTCAGTCTTAAGCTAAAAAAAAAAAAGAAAGAGAGAGAGAGAAAGAGAAAAAGAAAAAGAAATCATCCTTCCTTATCGAGAATTTATCGACTCAACGTATCTTAAATGTCCAACGGCCCGTTTCGTCTATATAATACCTCATTATCCTCGTTCAAATTGTCTTTACCAGCAGCAGAAAACGTCCAGCTTCTCATCAAGTTCGCAACTATCATTACTTCCATATCTAGAATCCTATCTCCTAAACAATTAGGCCCCTCAATTCCATCTTCTCTCAGTCTCGTACTCAATTATATCAAGCAATCATGGTCCAAGGCGGTTCAAGAGACACGGGTAGTTCGAGCCGTGAGTATGGCCTCACGTTCGAGATTACACCTCCAGCCGCTGTTCGACCAGGTGTGCCGTTTACTCTACCAGTCGTGATTGCCGTGAGGCCAGTAGGTCCTACCAGAAATAGCTCCGTCCAGCAGCTGGTTGCAAATGCATCTCTCCGAGACGAAACAGGAACGAGGCCTCTTCCAGGCCTTGCAGGGACTGTTACATCAAGCGTGCGCAGTCGCAGCGGGAACACAACCAGCGGATATGCCCGCTTCGGGCCTTTAACAATCGCCAATCCCGGTCGATATAAGCTGCGAGTGATGCTGGGTGCAGCTTCCTACAATGGGGTCACAACGAGAGAATATGTCGAATCATCTGTCATTAATGTTCATGCAGAGGCGGCAGCCTCCCAATCTCCAAGTAAGTGATCAAATACTTTATGACGACATAGTACCTACATTTACTCGAATTTGGCTTTTATGTTACATCATGGCTGACTAGCTTCTTTTTCATTTGTAGCCCCATCGCAAGTTTCCAAACTTCAAAGCCTAGTCCCTGAAAACATTGATATTTCAGCTGCCGATATTGCTGCATGGCAACAGGCTTAGAACAGTCTGTTATTTTTATTTTTTAAGGGGGTTCTGGGGTATTTACCTCACCTGTTCTACTAGAAATTATTATATTTTTTTTAAGGTTTCTTCCACATATTTCATTATCTTATGTTACTATTGACGCTTATGCCTTTCTTTTCTCTCTATTTTTGTTTCCTTTTCTTACTTTTTTTCTTTTTTGCCTTTTTTTTTTCTTTATAATTTCTCCTACAGGTGTTGAGGTGGAGTGGGAGTCTAGTCTGGGTCTCAGTCAATCGTTTGTCTCTGTTCCTCTCTTTTTTTTTTTTCCTTTCCTTTTTTTTAATCTTTCTACCTGCTCTGGTTTTGGTGTATAGTGGGGCGTTCAGCTCACAAGTTCTTGGTTATGTCTTCATTTATTACTAGATGGGATCAAAAAGTTCAGTCCGTCTGGTGG
Organism: Aspergillus haitiensis; assembly: GCA_027569155.1. Taxonomy (NCBI): domain Eukaryota; kingdom Fungi; phylum Ascomycota; class Eurotiomycetes; order Eurotiales; family Aspergillaceae; genus Aspergillus; species Aspergillus haitiensis. Next base: position 162,781 of record JAPDEO010000048.1, read on the forward strand.
CAATAATCCGGTGAGGCCGAAAGGATTCACAGCTTTAAGCCATAGGCGAGTGGCTAAACACTATCAGTCCCTATATACATTGGTCGACTTTTTCTTCCTATAACTAGTCTACCTGATCGATAATGGATAAATACTTTACATAGAAATTTGTACATTTTTTCTAACACAGGAAAAAAGATATAGAGTGTAAAGAATTGGTTCTTCGACGCAACCAATCCCCAAAAGGATTTACTATGTTAAACTTGAAAATTCTAACCAGAAAGGAAAAGATAATTTACCAATTATTTAGAAATTTTAAGTATTTACATAAATATATATTAGTTTACTCTTTATCTTAAATGCCCGGCTAGGCCACTATAGAGTATAGAGATATATCAATCAACCATATATTTACATTGAATTCCATCCAGCCGGATAGGAAATAATATCGAAGAAAAGGTTTCATTTTAGAGATCTCTTTTATTAAAAACAAAAGAAAAAAAAAAAAAGGTGAAACCCCCATAGAGATTCTTAGATTATCCCAAGATCTTCAACTCTCACCTAGATCGAATATCATACACCATTATTGGCTAGGCTGACCCAAAAAAAAAAACAATGGGAGGTAAAAATAAACCCGCCTTACCGCCTATCTATCATCAATGTTTATCTCCGCTGGGTCCCCGTCAGACCCCACACAAGGAAATGTATACAGTACTTTGGCCTGCCTTTGTACGTACTAGGTAGGTAGGTAGGTTGATCATAGATTCTCGGTACCTAGGTAGATCTGGACATGTTGTTTGACAATTGTGGACCATGGGACAAAGCTTTGCAGGGAAGGGGAAAGTGGAAGAAAGTACGTTAATGCTCAGTGCGGCTTGTTAACAGTAAAAATATATTAAACTTTATGATGTTATTTTTCATTAATACTGTTTATATATACATTCTTGGGTGCCCTTAAAGGATTGTTTAGGATGCTTACAATAATTTTGGAGTTGTCCTACCTAGGTACCCGTGTGGTGTTATGATAGCCTCTTTGAGGTCTTTTGGGAGGGGGGAAGGTGTAGTTGAAAGTACTTGGGAGAAGGTAGGTATGGTACTTTCTGGAGAAAAAAATGGACCTACGGATTAGCGCGCACATTTTTCTCCGTAAGGAAGGATGATAGCTCCAATGAAGGCCCAAAAACATGATATCATTTAAAAACAGCGCGATGGCTTTGATAATGCAGTCTGTAGGAATATCCCCTGAAAATCTATAACATCTCTGTGAAAACATATCATTTTCTCGAGACATACTTATTGTAAGGAAATTTTACCGTAACGGAGACAACGTTTAGGTAACAAAGAAATCGTGATTTTCATTAAATACTAAGCGGCTCGAGAATCCTTCAAGGAAAAATCAATTTTCCCACAAATAGAAAAAAAAAAAGAGAAACGGGATACGAAGTATATACACCCATGGGTCCCAAGTTAATAGCCTCGAAATTGGGCAGAAATAAAAGAAGTATATTCATATAAAATTAATTCCGTCAAGGAAAAGGGAAAGAAACGAAAAAAAGTCCACGATGGAGGGCATTGTACGAGGTCCGTAAATTGGCTCTCAAAAATAACCCACGCATGTCACCGGGCGGAAAATTGTTTCGCATGATAGCCACGTTCTGCCAAAGTGACTTTCCGGCTTGGGCGATGGATTTTGAGGTGTAAGAGCTGTTCACCATTCGTAGTTGGAACAACATACTTAGTGTGCGATGACATATGAGTTCGAAGCCGCAGTATTATTTTCATTGTTCTTGGCAAGCGGGGAATAGAGCCTCAGCTGTTCTTCCCATGGTGGCGCACCCAGTCAACACCATCACGAACAGTATCGCGCACGCTAAATCCGCCGAAGAGCCAGTAATTGGAGTGTCGGCCATAGTACTGGACTGTGTTGTTGTAGCGACGGTGTTCGTTGTTGCTTCTCTTGGAGCTATGGGTGTCTGAGCGACCTTTAGAGATGTGAGGGTTGCTAGTGGGAGAGCTTGGAGACAACGTGATCGGGCTTGCAGTACCCGTGGGGGAGAGAGGAAATGAATCTTCCCGAGAAATAAAGGTATCGATGCTAGTGGGCTGTGACTGCCGGGACATGGTTTGATGCAAGTTTGCGGAAGGCTGTCTGGTATCGATTTGATGACGAAAGTTGACTTGAGTTTGGTTATTCATTGGCAGGGTGAGAGTTGTTAATTGGACAAGGCAGTGTATTTTGTCAAGTAGGTAGATTGGGAAAATAGGATTGAACATTCAAGATGTCGAGAGAAAACTAGCTATGCGAATGTATTTATGTTCAGCTCCCATCAGAGTTCCGAAGATAAGAGGAGCCTCACATCGTCATTGTTCCTTCTTCCATGTGAACCCAACTGGGCAACATGCAGACCGTCACTTCGGGAATTGAGCCTGTAAGGCAGGCACTAGTATTATTGCCAACCCATGACCCTATCAGCGGCCTCCGGGGCAGCAGGGGAGGCATGTTTAACTTCCCCACACAAGCAAATCGGAGGATGCCAACACGCACTTGAGGATCCATTGATAGGGTCTAGTGCCAGCCCTTGTTTCCTTGGCTGATCGATTAGCCAATGATATGACTTGGTGCCCCGTCAGCTCTCCCGCCTAGTCCCAACTTAGTCTTTTGGCCCCGTATCTCTGAAAGTTGACCGCTGCTGCCTAATGAACTATAGGTATTTTACCCATATTTTACCCATAGTTTTCCACTTTCTCCCATACTTATTTTAACCCGAATATATCGGTGAAGGTTTCAAAAACAATCAGGGAGCGAAGACAGCGGAATAGGAAACTCTTGCAAGAAATAAGGGCAATCAAGCTTTCCTGATTCGTAAGGACGGAGAGAGATGGAGTAGCGTCAGTGTAGGGTAGTTACAGGGAATTGTTCTAGAAGAGCTGCCGAGAATATAACACATTTAGAGAGTGTGTCATGTGTTCATCTGACCATGGCTAGCCTAGCCTAGTCGTTCCTAGCAATCTAGCACATTGTTCTTCGTGGAGCAGAATCTAAGACATTTAATGTATTCGTTCTTCACCTAAGACAAGTGACTTCATTAATGCTTAGACAACCCCTGCAATCCACGGCAACCTGTTTCCGAAGCCTCAGTCATTTTCAGCTCGTAATGTCTGAATTCCTATCATAATGGCCGGTGCATTAGTCTTTCAATAAAATTAGTTTGAAATGGATGTCGTCTCAGTCTCTTCTAATCCAGAACAGGTCGGCACAAACAGACCGGTATCAATATCTGAAGATAATGTGTCCAGAGCCGAAAATGCTACGGCAATTTTTCTTTTTTTTTGGGGGGGGGGAGGGGGGGGGTTGAAGAAAAGAAGACAAGATTATTGCTCCTCAATAAAGCTATTCATCCTAGCTTCTCGCTGTAGCCATCTTTATGGAAGAGGAGACAATGCCAGATCTAATCTACGTTTGCTTCTAAGTCAATTTACCATCTTTACTCTTTTATCAGGACACTAAACCTAGAAAAAAATATTGTAATCCAGAGACCACGGAGCGGAAACCATAGGAAGTGGTGAGATTGGAGAGAATATATCAAAAAGAGCATCAATGAAGTCCTGGGCATTCAAAGGCAAAAGGAATATTAGCTAACTAATCAACCTGTTTAATACACTAGAGACATTTGCTTCAACCGGTACTCCTTGCTCTCTCCATATTCTCTAATAAATATCGGCTTATTCTGAGGACCTGAGACTACTTTGCTGGTTATGATTCTGGCAGTGATACCTGATAGGCCACGCGCAAGCCTCTCATGAATCGGGTGAATTCCAGGTATGTGAGGCTAGTTATACCACTAGCTTGCTATTAATTATGAGAATATATTTCAAGTAGGTATACCATACCCCGCATGATACGATACAAGATGATGAAGACCGAAGCAAAAGAAAGACTATCTGTCTTATCTCTGGAAACCTTTGACTTCGGGCGCTCCCTCATTGGCAAACATAATTTTGCCTTATTTAATTGTGTTGTGAGCTCCTCCAAATAGCTACTCATGAGTACGTGAGTATCTAAGATCGACAGTGACGCTAAAACTAATAGAAATGTGCACGAAGTGGATCATCATTGCTAGGCTACACGTGGTTGTAAATGATAGCTATTCGCGCAAGCTCCTGGTCAGACCGGAAGCCCGGCAATTCCACATGACATTCTAAGTTGGAATACCTTTGTCCTACATTTATTTCCTTGTTTTGGTGGTCGATCGAGATGACTGATCGCCAATCGAGTCTGATCGAACCCTCTGTGGCAGTTTGTGGCGTACTCCACCACAAATTTTCGAGCAACTTGTCGCAAAAAGTACCACTGTTTTAGGTTTTTACAACTTTGGCCAAGTTTACAATTTCTCCTTATTCGGCCGGTATTTGACAGGGAGTAGAGCAGGACGATCTTCCTCTAGCTATTCTTAGCATCCTGAAGTGAGTTATACCAAAATAGCACAAATTTTTTTTATTGGGTTCAGGCCTTGTCAGCTTACGTTGACAACACCCTAGGGTGTAATATTGAGCCAGCGCTTTTAAACAAAGGCCGAAGGACCGGCCGAAAGCTGCTGGTCAGATCATCTATCTCAAATGCATGCTTGAGCATACCACTTTTGTTTTCCTAGGCTGACTCTGTTCATGAACGATGCTAACTCAATGAAGCACCCGAGTTACCTCTTTATAAGAGAACTTAATAAACCAACAACTTGCTAGACTCTACGCTTGGTATATACTTATTTAATTAGCCACTAGTATATCTTGTGTCTTTCCATTTACAGCTTATCAGGTCCCTAACACTACTAAGCTATCGCTCATTCTTGAAGCTTGATTCAGAGAATGAGATATAATTCAAATTTCTCTTTATTCGGGAAATTATAATGCTATTTCCATTCTGAACGCCAAGTATGCACCTATCTATCGAGCTAAATTCCAAAACGCCGTTCATCCGACAACTCGATCTGTAAGCTTTTCTGAATTATGCATAAGCCATTCAGTAAGTTGAGCCTTCTCAAGGTGAAAGAAAGTTATTAACAGACAAGTGTTTAACATATAGTATAAACGAGAGAATTCCCAGAGAACAAAGCGAGAGCACATATATCACTCATATCACTCTTCCTCAAGGGTCCAAAGAGTCAAACTGGGTTCTTTCCATGAGCGCGGTCGCTCCGAATGACACCGCCGGTGGTTTCTTTCAATTGCCACAAGTCCACGCTGCCCCGGTGGGGCCCTCCCCCGTCCATGAGTTAAGCTGGAGTGAGCTGACAGCCGTTGCATCCAATATGAGATCATCATATTCTTTTCCACTGAGTGTGTCGTTGGTGCAATAAAAAGCGATCGGGCTCTATCTAGGGGTGGTTGGATCATTCTTCGAAGAGGCCCAGGCGCAACACTTTGTTGATATTCAGCCGGAAGCTCCTTCGATGAAGACCAAATCCGGTGGTGGGTCCGGACTGGCTCAGTCCGAATGATGCCTGCAGAAGCTGCATCGTCTTCAAGCAAATCGGCAGATAACACTGGTGTTAGGAACTGGGATTCAAGTTGTGCTTCATTCTGTCCCTGATCCTCCTCTGGCTCTGTGATAGTGATTATGGGCAAGTTTTGGCGTTCACGCAGGTTCATACCTGGTCCACAGTATGGCCAAGAATGACGCCTTTTATGGTGAAGTAAGCGTGGCATTTTTATGATACAGGAGAGTAGTGAAAAGGCCCAGGAGGATCAAAGTAAGTTATTTGGTCCTTTAAATAGATGGCACCGCCTATAGGACTGTGACAGACAAGTTCCAGGCAGGGTTCGCAAGTCACGGAAACTTCGTCCCGAATTATCCTCAAAATAGGCAGCAGGGCTCATAAAACAGGGCAACGTATGCCCCAAATGGAGGCGGGGAAAAAAAGGGGAGAAGAAAACAAAAAAGGGAGGAGAAAAAGGCATAGAGTTTTTCAAGTTAGATGAGGCCAAAAGGCTTGACGCTCCAGTTATAAGGAGCCCAGCCTTATTGTATGAGTTATGTTGTCAACACGTGAAGGGAGCACGCGCCCCAAAATGATACACAGAAATTATACCCAGGTGACGATTCAGGGCACAGGCAAAGGCTGTAAATTGCGCAAAAGTCCACCATCATAATCATATAGAAAACAATAAAAAAAATATAAATATTTAGGGAGAAAAAAAAAAAAAAAAAAAAAAAGAGAGAGAGAGAGAGAGAGAGACTTCAATAAGGTAGTTGGGTTGAGTCACAGAAAATATAGAAAACGATCGAAATGCTGACCGATGACGACAAAGGCATAAGCACCTAGGACTAATGACTAACGAGATATATTCTAAACAGCTTATGGTGTATGGATGCCTAGCTATGAGGGGCCTTAGTAAAACAAAAAAATCGAATAAAACTGGCAAAGGTGAGGGTGGATGGAGGGAGAGATTTTTTAATCTCACACACACTTGAGGGCTGATTTATCATCCTCTCCGAGATGATATATAATTTCTGTCACCCTATCAACACTCTTCCCCCTCCCCCCCTCAGACTTTATTTGTTTATTTTAACATTTCTTATTTATACTTTCTCTCACATAAGACCAAGGCCATCCTCCAGCGTGAGGCCGGTAAATTGAATAAATAAATTAATTGTAGTACCTGCGGTTGTGCAACATTTGAATAGCTTTACAGTCCTGACAAAGGCGACAAGATTTCTCAACTGCTACTTATTTACAAAGCTAAGACTCCAATTTCTATAAGAAACAGTCACGTGGTCTAATGGTTATGATATCTCGTTCACATCAGCTGGACTCAATTCCGAGATGGTTCCCGGTTCGATCCCGGGCGTGACTATTTTTGTTCCTCCAATCCTGGCCCATTTCAATGGATGGATTACGTTATTGATTTCCCCGATTTCCCCAGACTCCCTGCCCTCCTCTGTCAGTTGGTTCAATCATGAGTTTGGTTGAGTGGCTTGCGACTTGTACCAGACTGACTGGTGTTTTTGTACTAGATCATAAGACAAGTGCGGGATCATTGGGCTTCTCCTGGGGTAGACAATTCTTCAAAATAACCCTTAAGTGTCGTTCTCTCTGTCTCGTGAACGTGATCAAGCTATATATGTACTGACGCTTCGCATAGTATGTAATTATTTCCGCATCCAGATTTGTTCCTGTATATCACATAACCGATCCCCCCCATCCTTTACCCCTGGGAGGAGAGTACGTTTAACGGCTAAAAGGAAAATTTCTTTTATCCCTTTTGGGAATTTAGGACCCACGCCGGTCATAGCCATGTCTCCGTTCCTCGATTATAGCAGCGATAAATTGCTCCCGGTCTAATTTTAACGTTAGATACAGATAATTTAGCCAAGGAAGTGACGTATACCTTTGCTCCTTGAAAAATTAATACTGATAGGGCCTCTACGACGAGCCATTTTTGGGTCTTTTGGTGCACTTGAAGTTATGTTCGCTAGATTGAGAGCGGTTCCGCGTGAAAAGGACATGTCAGGAAATTCAACACGGTTCCCATCTCGAGAGAAAGGCTGGCTTCCTGGAGGTATGGTTAACGTAAGCCACTTATCCACTACGTGGTTACTCCAGCGGGACGCAAGTTGGATGGAATTTCCCCTCCGCCATAATTGTACCTCTGTATCGCCTTTAGTTGACCGGTTTGACCCAAGGATGGATCTCGCTTTTGTCGTTATGGAGTCGGCACGCTGGGAGAAACAGAGGACGTAATTGGATGCGAGGGAGCTTAAAAAATCACGTTGTGTGCTTTCATCATTGAATTCAACGGTCAGGCTTCCAAACTTCTTCTCGCAACGGGCAAAGAATACGGGGGTGTCAGCTCGATACAGCTGGTCTATATGTGACGATATGTAGTCAATGTGGATAATCTTGGGGAATCGGACATGCAAGTTTGAGGAATCATAGATGTAATCGGTATCTCGGTAAAGATAATGAAGGGTATTATATCTCCAGGATAATCGAGTGTGGATCTGCATGATTGCTTTGTATTCTTTTTGATCCACATTATCTACGACATCATAAACCCTAATAGAGTTACTGTATTGAGTCAAAATAAATCTTGGGTCATAGGTAAGACTGAGGATGGCATTTTCGAATTGGGCGGCCTCAGCTTCGGATCGGAATTTGATTTGCATACCGATGTTGGGGCTATTATCGTCGTAGACATAGGAAAAGAGTGGATTGTAGTTTCCGTCTGTTTTATCTGATCTTTCTTGACACGTGTCCGACCATTTGACCTGGACTCTGCGGGAATCTTCAAGACGGCTGACTTGCACCCGGCTCATTGGCATGAAAAATTCAAGACACCGCGGAGGGCTATCTGCCAAGGAAGAGCTAATTACCATGCGTCTAAAAGACTGCCATGCTTCCCCAGGTGTCCGCTCGAGAATACGAATTTCGCATGAATGAATAATAACAGCCGGATTCATCGAATTCATAATAGGTGCCCTCAATTGCTCGTACTCTTCGACGGATACTTTGAATAGGATAGTTTCTGAGAACTTATCGGAATCCACGGGTTCACGTTGCCAAACAGCATCAAAATATGCCTTGGGTATATTTATGAGCTGTCCTAAATCGGACGAATACTGGAAAGAAACAGATACCAATAAAGAGTCGAATTTTAGGGCTACCGGTTCAGAGAACCTAGCCCCAGGAACGCCATTAAGGGAGGCATGTGAAAGTCTCATTAATTGCGCCAAATCATCTGGTAAAACTATGTCTCATTAGTTACTAGTACAATGGCTTTCAAGTATAGGCTACAGCAAGGCAAGGTTGAGACTTGTTCTTACAATCTCTTTGTAAACAGAGCGAGCCACTCTGATTGCAGATAGTTATTTTCGGCTCGCTTTCTCCTTCAATAGTCGACAAAAGAAGCATATATGGAGCACCTTTCCTTCTCATGCGAAGCTTTTTACCTCCAATACCGGCATTCACAAAGGTTCTGAAAAGAACTTGCTCCTCCTCAGCACCTGCATCTTCTAGCTCTACGGTTGTATAACGGACATTTTCTAAGCCATTCAGAGAATCGCTATTGCTCATCGAGGTTTCGTCTGGTTGTAGCTGCTCCCAGATATCAAGATTCTGTGCAAGGATAGAAGTGGAGTCAGGAATTTCAGCGGAGTTAAATTGTGAAAAGTCTTCATTAATGCCCTACTTTAATTTTAGATTTCTGATACTAGCTGGGGAAGATTTGGAATACTCACTTCTGAAAGGTCGTAGATCAGCTTCCTATTTTCGTCTATCAGTAAAGATGGTGAGTTTTGTTTTGTCAAAACGATATCATATAAAATGTAGGACGCCTTCAATAAGTCCACATAGGCTTGATGATTTGTAGACCACGAGGTTGCTGATGCGCATAGGCTACCTCGAGGATTGACATGATTTTGTTTTTCACAGTTAGCAAGAGATATCCGGGCCTTTCACATCTGTTATTATCCGTAATAGATAGATCAAATAGAGTGAGAGCGTACCTACCTTTAAAAGCCACCAGACTGCCACTCGTAGCCAGTCTCGAGTAGATAGACGTCTGATATGTTCCTCGTTGTTCGCTAGTTCTTCAAACTTCTTAGTAAGGTCAGCATCTGGCTGATGGATTTTGTCCCGTGGCTCGTAGCGAAGGGGACGTAGCAATTGTTCCCGCAGGTGGATTTGATGAAGTTGTTGCATCGCGTTCGCAACCGCATCCTTGACATGGGTATTTCCAGATTCGATTTTTAAAGAAGTACGCTTATTTTCAGCTGAGGCCTGCTCTATTGGCTCTGGGTTATAGATTTCGTTTGCATTTTCAAAACGTGGATTGTAAGGAATAGAATCGCTATTGATCGTAGAAACAGGGAAGGCGGCATCGCGAGACATAGAGCTTCGATTCGGTGAACTGGAAAGCGAGTTCCCTGGGAAAAGGGTTGAGTTAGACACTTCGCAATGAGCAGAGGCCATGGACTCCGAGGGGGTTGCGCCGCGGTGATGTATATCCGAGACGGAAGTGTCCTGGTCGCGATTCTGGTATTTGTAAGGCTCAGCGTTTTTTGACATCTTATTTTCAGGAGTCTCATGGCTCGTCGCCATTACCACCTCCACGTGGCTGGTTTGTTGGGTCGCGGCCTGTGATGAGTCTGCTGAGTCAAGAAAGGTATCTCTTTCGAGCGCATCCGACATTAAATCCTCGAGTTTTTTCAAAGATGAACTAAATAGATTAAATACTGGTCAGCCGATTACTTATTTAATGTAAGGCTTATAAAATAAAATAAACAGAATAAACAGAAATAAAAAGACTGGTAAATAAGAGGATATGTGGTACTCACTTCCCAATCGAGCTCATGCATAAGCTGAGCTTGCAAGTGTGAACCATGATTCTGGATTTTAAGTTTTCAATTTGCCCTCTTTGAGTGACCCATTTAATCTTTTGCCAGATTTGTCTCCCATCACCAACCCCTAGGTTTCGGTATTTGGCGATGAGATCCTTCAGTTGATATAAGGTCTTCAGGCAGCCAAGTAGACATCTTTGCAAAGTATGTTTGCGATCATCTGTAAGGTCCTCAAAGAAAGAAGAGTTTGAGTTCACATCATCTTGTAGAGCTCGCAGGATGCCGTGTAAGGAAGCTAGCTCGCTAACGAGTTGTCGAAATCCATCGGGAGCATCTCTGGAAACCAAGTTACAGCTGTGATACAATTCCCAAGCCATCTTTGTGAGGGTGAGAATGTCGGCCATTTCAAAGTTGGATGCCATGATGAGAAGGTATTCTCTGCTGAGGCAGTAACATCCGCAAAATTATGGATCAGAACTCAAGTAGGTCAACATGGGAACGAGCAATTTTTTCTTGTCCTCATATTAGCTCCGGAATAACTACGCGTAGCGCCAAAGGTAGCGATCAGATATGTGTCAGCTTTAGGTGAACGGGTGTAAGTGCCTTTAGGGCTTGCAAGACATAGTGGACTGATATATAAATGAAAAAATAAGAGGCGGAGTTTGAGGCTGACGAGAGGGGAGAAAAGGCCCGAAAATGGGGGGTTTTCGTCATAAGATTAGTGAAAAGAAAAAAGAAAGGCGGGGGAGAAAAAGTAAAACTGAATAAAGACGAGAGAGCGAGAAAGAATTGAAAAAGAAGTAGAGGAAGAGAAGCTAGCTAGTTGACAGGGTCGTGTGAGTGGATGGATGACAACGCTGACGATTAGGACCAGCTGCGAACCAAGTGCTTGGAGAAAATGAGGTGGGCGTCAGGAGGGGAGGAGCCTACCTAGGTATATCAGGCGAAACCCCCGTGTTGAGGCGCAGTGTGACATGACAAGAATCGCAGGTCAAATGAAGGTGGTGGCATTGGCTAAACTGCCTCGGATCAAAGGACCGCAAATCACAGCGCAGAGTCAAATAGAGTCTCCCCCGTATTGTGCGTGGCTCATCTATCTTAACCACCATGGGAATGGCTCTCTTGTAATGCGCCTTACCAGGGCTAATAATATAATACTGAATTATTCCGGGGCACACAAGCCGCCTCGGAGCTCCCAACAAGAGCATATAATTTTTTAAACAATAAAAAGCATCAGGAACAGTACTGGTAATAGCTAAAAAAAGTCATTTCAAGATCTTTTAACAGCGGAACTGGATTCATTCATCATAACTGAGTAATGTTTGAGGTTTGTTCTTCCTATTTGCCATCTGGGGTAGTGTAGTGGGCCTAATGCGCTAGTCCTTCGGTCGAGGGTCAACCGTTGCAGTGGGTAGTGAGTGGGAAGGGGGCGTTCTTAGTGACCAGTCAGAATAGTGATATTCAGAGAGGGCTTCGGGGAATCTAATCTCCATTTAATGAGGCCGTTTTGAGAGATCGATAAAAGAAATTAGTAGCGTTATGATGAAAGGAGTAAAGTATAGAGATACATTAGAAAAGACCTTACTGACCAGACCAGATGTTATTGCTGGTACAGGATATTCAGAAAGATACCTTCCTACCTATATTTAGGGCCTCTTTGGTAGATAAACAAAGCAGGATTTGTAACTGCATACTTTCTTCGACAATTTTCTTTGATGAATATCAGACAGCTGCCGGGATAACAAAGACGACGTTGGTGTGGACCAGTGGTAGCCGCGGATCACTGGATTATTAGTGCCTGAGGCTAGACTTTAACACGTTTTTTGAAGCCAAAAGCCACAAAGACCTGAAAGGCGACGCGTCGCAAACGCCAACTCCGTATGATATAAATCCCCCCAATGCTAAATTTTCTTTTCTTTTAATCTCGCAAATATAGCCATCCCAATTATATATTGACTACGGCTGAATATTATACGCACGCCAAATCGCCGCCCTCCCCTCTCAATATGGCACCCGCTCCGTTCACCCTCGATATAGCGACGTCGTTATGCATCATCTTTGCACTCTCGTTTATGCCGATTGCATACTTTCTGGGAAAATCGCTGATACCCTCTACACAATCTCGCAATCGACTTCTTTTCTTCTGGCACGCCTACGATGCTATGACTCACATTTTTATTGAAGGGTCCTTTCTCTACGAATGTTTCTTCAGCTATACCGATCTTGCAGCCGGCTTCAGCTGCCCGCCCTACTTTCTCGGCTACAATAATCGTGCCTATGGAGCTGCATATGGAACGAGACCAAGCGCCCGACTATGGCGAGAATATGCTAAGGCAGATCACCGATGGGCCACCGCGGATGCAACCGTGATTTCGCTGGAACTCTTAACTGTTTTTCTCGGGGGTCCGGCTGCGATCTACATCTGTTACCTTTTATACGTTACGTCACATCGTCGATCTTCTGCGCAGATAAAAGCTGCTGCGAAAAGCAAACTCTGGCTGGTGGCAACGGCGTTGGCCACGGCAGAACTATATGGTGGATTTATGACATTTGCCCCGGAATGGCTTACCGGTAGCACGCAGTTAGAGACGGGGAATTTGGTCTATCTATTGTTTTACTTATTCTTTTTTAATACTCTCTGGGTGTTTGTCCCGATCTGGGTGCTCTGGGAAGCCTCGAAAGAACTACGGATTGTTTTCTTTAAGGCCGAGGGCGTATCCTCTTCACGGAAAGCCAAATAGGTTTCTTTATACTCGGGGAAATCTATGCGTGCATGAATAAGATTGATGAAGAGGGGGGGTATGGTTACTTAACATATTAGTATAGACACTGTGCATAATTTATCTCATTTCCTCTATCATTTAATGAAGGGAGTAGTAAACACTAGACTAATTAAATACATTTAGAAAATTTGTCCTATAAAGACACTAGCAGAAACTGACTGAAAAGAGCTGCTGGTAGTATCACATGTCAGTGCGCACGGACCGTATATCAATGACGTTTCTCTCCACCCACCTCGGCCTCCTCTATACTACAAAAGTATTTATCATATGGACTTTGATTGACATATTGAATATATCCGACACTTTGCTATCATTTAAATATAAATATATATATATCTTTCTTTTCGCTGTCTCAAGCTACAATACCTAACTAATCCCAAACAGCAACTTAAGGGGAGCAAAGAAACCCAAACTTTTGTAGCTGAGAACTACTGGCGAAAATGCCGAGTTACAAGGACACCTATGACGCTGAACTAGTAAGTTATAGTACTATTCACTTTTGAAGATTACAGCCACATATTTCGATACCTCTAACCAATTTATTATGAGCAGGACTCATTTCAGTTGTATAATCGATATGAAACCCTTCCCCCGAAAGAAGATTGGAGGAAAGCCGCTCTTAGTGGTCCTTCACTTCCTACATTAGGCAATGCTGTCGCTGGTGCTGTTGGGGCAGCAGTATCTAACGTCGCTACGTATCCACTTAGTCTCATAATTACGAGGTTACAGGCCCAAAAAAGGAGTGGCTGTAATTCTAAGGGCACAAAATCAGGACAAGATAAACGGGATCCGGAAGATGATGAAGACTACGCAAACGTTGTGGATGCAGCCCATAAAATATACAAAAAAGGAGGTGTTGGGAACCTCTACGCCGGACTTGCACAAGATACAGCAAAAACAATGCTAGACTCCTTCCTTTTCTTCCTTGCATACGAGTTTTTGAGACAACGACGAATTATGACCCGCTATGGACTTAAAAGGCGATCGAAACACACCGTACTACCGATCTTAGATGAGCTAGCGATTGGTGTGTTAGCTGGAGCCTTTGCAAAGCTTTTTACAACTCCGTTGGCCAATATTGTGGCGCGGAAACAGACGTCAAAGAACCCATCACGTTCAGGCGATATCGCGTCGCAAATCCGGTCCGAGAAAGGTCTCCGGGGATTCTGGTCTGGATACTCTGCATCACTTATTTTGGCTCTGAACCCATCTATAACTTTCTTCCTAAATGAATTTATGAAATATTCCTTTCTCTCCCGCGAGAAGAGGCAAAAGCCCTCACCAGCTATCACTTTTCTCCTAGCTGCCATTAGCAAGTCGGTCGCATCCTCGATTACTTATCCCTTTTCGATGGCTAAAACCCGTTCACAAGTCTCTTATAACAATCGCCCCGCTACTGCAAATCAACATGGAAAGTCTGGTCGAGGAGAGGAACTAGATGAGCTCCCCCTGGTGCCACCAATAGTCTCTACTGTTCTTGTGATAGCCCGAACAGAAGGCATCTCTGCCCTGTATGCAGGCCTTTTAGGTGAAGTTGTCAAAGGGTTTTTCTCCCATGGATTCACTATGCTTGCGAAGGACGCTGTCTATTCTGTTATAGTTAGAAGCTATTATCTCCTCCTCATCATCACAAGACGCTACCCTACTCCAGAGGAGCTGCTTGAACGGGCACGCGAACAAGCCGAGGAATATGCAGAGGCTGCTCGAGAGGGTGCTAAAGATTTGGCTGAAAAGGCCCGGAGTGGCGCTGAAAGCATTTTGGATAGTCACACAGGAAATGTCACGGTTGACATGACATCCCATAGCACTCCTAGTGATCTTAACAATTTGGACTCCAATGAAACGGCGGAAATGGTGGGAGATTATGTCGAAGATGAAGCTAACGAGTGGAGGAGTTTATATCACTGGTTCTGGGAGAAGGAGAAGTATGGGAAAAGCTAAGTTAAGAGTTTTTCTTTCCCCCCCACTTCTTTTATTCTACTCCCTGAAGTAGATATGTCACTACCTATGATTGTCGGCGTTAGATAGTTATTTGAGAATGCGCCAATTTCATTTAGGGAAAGCGAATTGTGATGAGTAATAGTTGAATCATTCCTAGCACAAAATTAAATTTACAATTAATCAATATATATATATATATATAACAAAAAAACAAAAAAGGATCTCCATATTGGGTTATTAATGTGTTTGCCGATGGCGAATGTTCACCGACCCTTCAGCTGACATCTCACCTTTACTCAGCTCCGTCGAGTCTGCATTATGTTGTGGAGTGGACCCGATCGAAAGGAATATTGATCCGCGGGTCCCTTCGATTCTTGCCCGACCCTCATCCACGGTTGACTTCTTCAACCACCCATCCTCTCTCCTCATTCTCCTCGAATTTAGTTTCTTCTCATGTCGACAGAGCCACGACCTGGCCCTGGATTCGGGGACCTTGAAAAGGAACTCACATGCTCAGTAGGTTTAACTCAAAATTCCTTTTCCCTCCCGATAGGTATGGGACGAGCCAAACGCGGGGACACATTCTAGATTGTTGTTATCTTGCAGTAAATTTATGTCCCTTGCATCAGCTACATCTATAATGAAACCAGGAAGAGCAAAAAAAAAAAAAAAAAGAAAAAAAAAAATTCAATAAACTGGACTTAATAATAATATATCCTGAGAGATCAACTCGCGTTATTGCCGACAGTTTCCCTTGCTGACTGATTACTCAGATCTGTACAGAATTACTATACCAGCCTCTCACGCTTCTCGACTGTCTACATACGTTTTGCGGCTCATGCTTGAAAGAATGGTTTGCGACTCAGGCTGCTCGTAGATCGTCTTCCGTTCGATTTACTTGTCCATCTTGTCGTGCGAATGTCCGCGAAACTCGTCCCAATGCCACCGTTACAACTTTGTTGGATATGGTCCTGACGGCCAACCCTGATCGTGCCAAACCTGCTGAAGAAAAGGCGGAAATAGAAAAGCGATACAAACATGGAGATTCAATTTTCCCCCCTCTCTTGCCCCTTGATGATAGTTCCGCGGAATCGGATGAGAATGATCGCAGGTTGCTGGAGGACGTTCGAGAACTTAGTCTCCAGGAAAGTCGAACTCGGTCAAGGACAACCGCACATCGCTCACAACAGTCATCACGGAGCCGCCGAATAGAAAATACAGATTCTGATGGACAGAGAGATGATGGCCGCTCCCGAAGGCGAAGGGAGGAGGAACGTGCAGCACGGCGACAGCGAACAACTCGACCAACAACCACTGTACGGTCGGATGATATTTCGGAGCGTACAAGAAGGATTGAGCACCAGTCAAGTCTACGATCACTGTTGAGTCTATCAGATACAGAGACTATGGAAGAGGAAATTCTCCGACAGATCTTTGAGGAGGGGCTATTGGATGATATTGATTTGGATAACTTGGCTCCTGGGCAGGAGGAGGAGTTGAGTGAGCGAATTGCTGATGCGTATCGTCGGAGGCATAGGTTACGTTCACGCTCTCAGCAACGCCAGGTGGAGGCATCGCAGGCAATATCAAGTACCCAAGTACGTTCCCGGTCACTACAGCGGCTAGAGACAAATTCTGCAACTTTGGGCGCACCAAGAAGACCTTTGCTTGAGCCTCCAACAACCAGAACAGGACAACCAGGTCACCAGAGGCGTCTCTCAGAGCAGGGAACCAACCGTCGAAGGAGAACATCTCCAGTGCCTACTAACCCAGCGTCTTCATCAGATGTTACACTGAGAGCTACTGGAAGATCATCAAGTGACATTATTGCGGATCGTCCGCGAAACTCCCACACTCAGTCTCAGAGGGTGGACCCTGCAGCACCACGGACGCGAAGCACAATCTCATCGGAAACCGGAGCCCCAGATATTCTGGTCGGAGAAGCCGCACAACGTGTATCTGGTCGTAGGCGCGCTCGATCGTCGACTGATTCTCCGAGAGCCGCAACATCATCATTAAGAAGTCCTCAGGAGGCCTCTAGTTCATCGCGCTCACGAAACGAGGCCTTGAGGCCTGACAATAGTTCTTTGATCGTTGAGGTTGGTGGTTCTATGAGGCCAGATGGAAATACCGGATCTTCATCTTCCCGAGCCAGCACATCATCGCAACCCGCCAATTTATATGTAGAGCCATCCATAACTTGCGATCGATGTGGAAGGCTAGATATACAATATGAGCTCCACAAGAAATGTCAGCAATGTAAAGACGGGGATTACCATCTATGCCTCAGGTGCTATCGCCAAGGACGCGGTTGTTTGGACTGGAAAGGGTTCGGGCCTTCCGCAGAGGCGGATTTTGAGCGAATCCGCGCATCAGCTAATGCATATCCCAACTTACCTCCAGAAGCTCAACATGTTCTTCAGTCTTTCAAATACGCTCCCCCACCTAACGCAGCCCAACGGCTTGTAAGGGATGGTAAAGAGATGACTAGCGATAACCCAATGCGCAGATTACAACAAGGTCTTTTTTGCGATCGATGCCAGTCCCCCGCCAACGACTGTTTTTGGAAGTGTAGCCAGTGCAACGAAGGGGATTGGGGATTCTGCAATAGATGTGTGAATCAGGGAAAGTGTTGTACTCATGCCCTCCTTCCTATTTGTCGCATCGGACCTCGTAGTCGTCTTCCTACCAACGGGTCGTCCGACAGTGATGAAGTTGAAGCTTTCAAAATCCTTTCATTTTCCATCAACTGTGATATTTGCACTTCTCCAATTCCCGCGTTATCGCATCGCTTCCACTGCCTCAAATGTAACAACGGTGATTATGATGTCTGCTGGAATTGCTACTTGACATTATGCGCGAAGTCCAAAATTCGCAAAGAAGACGGGCACAGCGGTTGGCGTCGCTGTCTCAAGGGCCACCGCATGGTCGTTGTTGGATTTGAAAATCACGAAGAAGGTCAACGACGAATTATTGCGAATGATCTCGTGGGTGGCCGTGCCATTAAAGACGATCATCTTCCGGCGACCGCCCCAACATCCTCATCTACTACCTCATCCCCTACTACTCCCGGATTCTCCTCTCCAATGAAAGGAAAGGGTGATTGGAGCTGGAAAGAGGGATCTGAACGGCGGAAGAAAGCTTCCCGTATACGAGCATCCTGGACTATTGAACGTGAGCGTGAGCGCGATCGTACATCCGCATCTACTGACCCCAGTTCCAACCCTTCCTCATCCGCCTCGGCATCTCCTACTGTATCCCCCCGCCGTTTCCCTCCAGATGGTGGAGTTGGTCTCATCGTCTACGCTATATGGTCCTGGTACCCAGAAGATGGGGTACAGGATGAATTAATGTTCCCACGTGGTGCAGAGATCACAGAGGTAGAGAACATTAATGATGATTGGTTTTGGGGGTGTTATGCAGGACAGACAGGCCTCTTCCCAGGAAAGCATGTTGAAATTGTGGGAGAAATTGTCTGAACTTGTTTTTCATTACTTGGGGGGTTTCCTTTTCTCTTTTAAGCTTGATTTTTGAATACTTTTCTCACTTGCATTTTTCTTTCTTTCTTCCTTTCTTTTTTTGTTCCTTATCTAACCCTTTTCCTTTTTACTTTGGGTTTTCACGCCGGATAATGACGATGATTACGATTATGACCATGACTATGACTAACTACAATGAGTGTGAGTATTAGGTATGCAGATAGTAACATAGTGCTTAAATGTATCTATCCTTTCCTTTTCCTTTGATTATTCTTGTTAGGATAGGACTAAAAAAAAAAAAAAATTTTTTTCTTATAGTGAGGATAACCCTACAAATAATTTAGTTTTCTCCATCTATCTTCTATATCACTTTCATGTTTGTTGTTGTTCTTTTCTTTAGAGTTCTGTGTAATATAGTAACAATATAAGAAGCCTTCCTATCTATATATAGGTACACCTTTCTAAAGCAGCTATTTACACACTTTATAACTAGCAGGCACATTATGCAGCTTTTTTATGTTTCTTTCTTTCTAATTCTTATTCTTTCTTTTTGAGGGATGAAATTCTTGGTTTCTTATAACCATACAAATTGAAACATTTGGTATCTCGTTATCATCCAGCAATTGATTGTATCAGTTAACACCCAGAAGAAGAAGAGGAAATGAAACTCATAAAGGAGGGAAGGGTTATAAAAGTACACAATAGAAACAATAACAGAACAGACAAGGATTAAAATAAGAGCTAAGAAAGTTTCTAGTAAGAATGGTTGGAAATTACTCTAGGAGAGCTATCATTAATTTTTGATAATCTCCACTTGTCTCTCCTCTTACCCTCTGGATAAGGTCCTGCTTATATCGGAATCGATAAGCCTGCTTTACACGATCCAGGTGTTGTCGGTTCCAATGTACACGGACCACGCGGACGACTAACTTCTCATCCTTTGTGCCCATACCCTTCATACACTCCTCCAGGAGTACGGCATCGCGCATAGCCGGGTCGAGCGCGGTGCGAAGCATATGTAGGAGGGCGTCTTCCATGTGACCCGAGAACTCCTTTTCAATAAAACTTTCAAGGGAAGTGTGGTATCTTTCGCTGAAGGCCTGATTTATAGCGCGAATTTCGGCGTCCGAGGAGCGAGCAAAGATGCTGCACACCTCGTCAGCGTTGTTGATAACGCGTGCGGAGATGGCATTATGGATAGTTTGGGCTTCTGCCTGGATAGCGCGGTAGTCGACGGGGGCACTTTCTTCGTGACGGTTCGCACGAAGGACAACGGTGAAGAGGTTTTTAGTCTTGAAGGACAGATCATCTTCGACGTCGCGTTGGAGGGATCGATTGAAGGTGCGTTCATAGGAGGCCTTTATTGCCATGAGGTCAGCGTTAGAACGACCGAGAAGGACATCGTTGAGTAGCCATTCTTTCGTGCCGACGCCTTGAACAGCATCGCGAGCAGAGCTCACATCGTGAGCAAGAGGCCCATCAATGATAGCAAGGAGACCCTGACGGAAATATCCACCGGTTTCTGATTTGACATCATTGTATAGATTACGACGGATATAGCTTGTGTAGGCTGACCGCACAGCTACCATCTGGAGAGGGTCTAGTTTACTGAGGACTTGAATCAGGGCGCGTTCGTCCGTTCCGAAACCCTTCATCGCCTTCCTGAGAGCTTCAGCTTCACGGCGGAAATCTCCAGGAGCCATTTGTCCTGGGCTGTAGCCTAGCGAAGGGAAGGAAGGTGGAGGAGCTGGAGCCCCGTATGGCGGTTGTTGTTGCTGAGTGGGAGCAGGATAGATTTGCGGAGAATGTGAAGGTGGCGGGTAATTTCCATAGGGCCCTTGAGATGGCGGTGGTGGCCCAGGTGGCCCTCCATGGGGGCCACCATACTGCGGACCGGGGGGACCTGGAGGTGTGCCATATCCTGGACCAGCTGGTGGTGGATAGGACGTTTGGGGGGGAGGTGCACCATAGTGCCCTGGGGGCCCTGTGGGCGGAGGCTGATAATGACCCGGCTGGCCATATGGAGGTTGACCAGGGGGAGGTGGAGGAGGTCTATTATAATTGTATTGGTCCTGTGGTGGAGGAGCATTTGAATAGTAGCCGCCCTGTGGCGGGGGATAGTGGGGTTCTGGAGAGATTGTCAGCATGCGACAGTCTGGAAGAAACGCGAGGGGAAACCTACGATTTGGATATTGATAAGACATAACGAAAATGGGCGAGATGAGATGAAGGAGCCGTGAGTGAGGGATGGAGTTGATTGAAAGCAGCAGAAATGCTAGAAATGAACCTCTTATAGGAACTAAGCAGGAACCGTGGATTCCTTGGGATTTTAGCCGGCCACAGTGACCCTTACGACATTACGAGGGAAACGCCTCAAGTGGCTTAGTGGTATCTTTCAACCAATAGAATTGTGCCAAGGAGAACACAACGTAAGGCTGACTGACATCCATCATGCAAACGCCAACGTGCACCGCCACCCTGATGGATTTCTGCCTCGTTTTGACGCATCCTGCTAATCAAAGATTCCAGGATTATCATCGTCTACTCCAGCCATGTGCAGTGGGATTAAATGACCTGCAGATATCAAGGCATTCTATGAGAGAATTTAGTAAACTAAAAATACTAGAGATAACTTCTCAGAAAAGCAGCGCCCTTGTCACTTCTTCTGCCGCAGACGGAACTTCTCCCAGAAGCGGGGTATGAGAAGTCAACGCGCAAATTACCCACGTAAGTCATAAGAAACGATATTTGACTTACGATATTGGAATCGCCGCTAGAATTTAACTAATATAGCAGACCCGCCCTCCGCCTCAAACGATCCGGTTATTTCAAAGGAATTTATGGCGTCTGTCCGGTGTCCAATGTAGAGGGAACTCTTAATTGCTATTCATCAATCTAACTCGTGTAAGGTTAAAGCCAATAAATAAGTTCAACGCGAGTCTTTCTCGCCCAAAAATTCATTTTCATTTGATCCATAAAGCCATCCTGACCGAAAATAAAGAAAATAACAAAAATTACCGAACCCTACCCTTCCGAACCCCATATACCTAATAAATGTGGACCGTGTAAAAGACGAAAGGAGAAACAAAAGTTCAATATTGATAAAAGAGAGCGATAACGAAACATCGCATTGTTGTAGAGCGCTCAGTGAAACACCCCCATTCAGGTAACAAGTATGCCAACCACAATCGCCCGGTCGCAATAGGGTAGTTTTTTGCGTCTTATAATTTAAGGGCGAAAATAGAATCGACAAACGAAAAACTGACAGCTAGTAGCAGTAGAAGTAATTTAGCCACCGAAACCGTAAAGGGTGCGGCCCTGGCGTTTGAGAGCGTAGACGACATCCAGGGAGGTAACTGTCTTGCGTTTGGCGTGCTCAGTGTAAGTGACAGCGTCACGGATGACAGATTCAAGGAAAGACTTGAGAACACCACGAGTCTCCTCGTAGATCATGGCGGAGATACGCTTGACACCACCACGGCGAGCCAGACGGCGAATGGCGGGCTTCGTGATACCCTGAATGTTGTCACGCAAGATCTTACGGTGGCGCTTGGCACCACCTTTTCCAAGACCCTTGCCACCTTTACCACCTGTGTAAGGAATACATATGTTAGTAAACCTAACCTAAATTTTAAGTCAAGACAAGTACTAGAAGAGTAAAGTAAGGAGGTTATAGGGAAGTCTGGATGAGTATTGCCTGAGGCAGTATGTAAATCACGTGGCTCCGATGCCCGCGTCATCATCCATCATCATCCCTAAGAAAAAAGGGGGAAAAAAGTCGAATTAAAAGACAATATGTCATGATGGAAAGGTCATGTAAGAAAAATGGTATAATACTTACGTCCAGACATATTGTATATGTCTTGCGAAGACTAAAGGGTCCAATAAACGATGAAAAATGGATGAAAAAGGAGGTTTATTGGATGGAGGGACAGACTAGGATGCTGAAATAAGTGAAGGTTCGGCAAGGGGAAAAGAGAAAATAATCAAAGTCGTTGGAAAGACGGAAGAGGAGCCAGTGGTTTAAATAGGTGGGCGGAGCACGGCAGATGATTTGGTCCTCTTTGCAAATTATGCTGAATGACTAAGCCTAGGTAGAGCCCTGAGGTGGTGTGCTGGAGGGAAAGGAGTCAAAAGGATGGCAGACGTTGATTGGCGGGTGGGGACTGGCAAAAGGGACGTTATGAAGGGCCGCTTTCAAGATCGAGTTTGGGGAGGTTTCCAGTTGCCGTCAGAAGGCAGAACGGAGTGCCGGGGCCAAACATGCGGGTATGCGGGTATCACCGTCACGTGGGGCTCCCGACAGCCCACATCTGGCTTCTCTTTTTGTTTACATAACTCATCCACTATGGTGGAGGCTCTTTATTTCAACGAAGAATTCGTGCTAAGGGGTTAATGTAGGTAAAATAAAAATATATTAAGCACTAGGCAGCTGTAAAAGTGATGAGAAAAAAGGATAGAACGAGCTACCGTTCAAAATAGCTCTTTGAGCTTCACCCGAGAGGATGACCCTACAATTCCACAACTCAACTAACGCTTCTGTTTCTCTAGTAAAATCTGCTAAGACAGACATTTAAAATAAATGAAAACAAAAAGCATAGCTTGAGTCACACTTCTTGTTAATCGTGATGGATTGATTTTGCGTTAGCTACCTAGATACCTAATCCACCCAATAATCATTCGCCCCCAAACTCCCATGACATGATGACATGATACCTAATTAAGAAAAGATAAAAAAAAAAGGCAACAAAAAGAAACGCAAGGCAAATAACCCCATACTTAAACATAGCCGCTGCTGACCGAAGAAAATAGAAATATGCAAAGGCTACCTAAATAGAAAATTTCCCACCCTAAAAGAAACGCCATGCATAAAACTCAATGTTCTCAACATTAGTTGAGTGCAAAGACAGGAACACTAAACACTGACTTTTGCAGTTTGAAATCGATCTCTCATACAATGTCCATCAAATGCCGTCGAGAAAAAGAACGTAAAAAAACTGTCCCTGACCAAATATGAAGTAAAAAAAAAAGGGAAAAAAAAGTGAACACACGTAACGTCGTAGCCTTGGGGAAAATTACTCCACTAGGCAAAGCTCATCGGCAATATCGAGACAAATAATAATATATGTGGGAAAAGACTTGCTTACTGCTAGCCCTTCATCACGTACTGAACAAATATACAACAAAGGTATCAAGTAGAGCCCTTGCGGTTTATGACACATCGCAAAGGCCGCGCACTCAATACCCGAATATAATTGCAAATCAAAGCGTGAGAAGGAAACAAAATTGAACCAGAAATAAGCTATAGCCTGATTTAAAAGTAACGGCCATAAAATTAAACTCCACCGTGAGGTTTCAGGGTGGCAAAAAAAGGAATCGTCTTTGTGTAGATATCACGCTAAAAACATCTTAACAAAGCTGAGATGCCCTGGTAGTTGAAAGGCGGTCTTCGCCAAAAAGGATATATCGGTCTTGAACAACACAGTTGTTGAGTGTTTAATATAACGAGTAGAATCATAGAACTAAATTACCCTCGGATGATGGGTAGGGATTGGGTTTCTTTGAAACGGCTGTCTTGCATCGGCTCAAGGTACTTATATCCAAGGGTAGGTGAAGTCGACGCTCTAGGAAGATTCCGGGGTTCTTCACCGACGGTAAAATTCCGGTTGGGTGGTGTAGATGGAGGTGATATAGAATTCTTCGCTTTGGGGCTCTTCATCATCAAAGGGCGATTAAGGTCGGGAGACGAACTGGGAGAGCCATAGAAACAGTATCGGTCCACAAGCTCCTTATACACCGATGACTCTCGATTTGGCTTGCTTGAAACAAGCAAAGAGGGCTTTTCATGATCTGATTGGTGTGCATGTGAGACCTGGTGATGGAGTGTGGATGCACCCTTGGGGCCTCGTTGATTGTTAAGTCTAGGTTCGGAAGGCTCGGACTTTGCTCGGGTGGTCAAGGTTGTGCGATCATGTTCTGGTTTTGTCTGTTTTAAGGCAGACAATGACGACTCAAAGTCGTAGCGGTTGCCGAATACTTGGTGGGCCTGTTTATCTCGACGGATAGGTACTGGTGCTTCACCGTCATGATCGTGAGAGATGTCATGGTCGTCATGTTTCTCTTTCCGATCATTAAGTGGAGGCCCAAACGAGATGTAGCGATGCATAGTGGAGAATTCACTGAGCGATGAAGGCATTGAGTGAGGACGGCCGGCAAAGCTCCTGCTTCGAGGTAGGTTTATGCGAGGCCGAGCGTTAGGGACGCCTGAAAAATTGGATTTGGCTTTAGGAGTCTTTGTAAAATTGACTTGATAGTTCATCGAGTTATTGTTATCCCAAAACTCCTGCCCATTTACGTTGTAACGGATACAAACAAACATGGTTTTTCTCTCCAAATTCGTCTGCTCATCCAGTCTGATGTTAAACGAGAAGCGATCAAATCCGTCCTGTGACTGCTTCCTTGGCATATCCGCGCTATATTCGGCGGACACTTCGGAAGTTGTCTTCCAGCCGTCAAACGTGAAACGAGCAGCAACATGCTTGTGGAAAGCCAAGTTAGCAACTGCTACAACTCCAACTAGCGCGTTTCGATCAGGGGAAAGAAAGAGGCTCTCGAGACGGACACGCTGGCGACCTCTCGAGGCTGAATCTACGGGAAAATTCGCAAGGCGAAGATCCCATTCATAAGATGGAGTATCCAAG
Organism: Aspergillus haitiensis; assembly: GCA_027569155.1. Classification (NCBI taxonomy): domain Eukaryota; kingdom Fungi; phylum Ascomycota; class Eurotiomycetes; order Eurotiales; family Aspergillaceae; genus Aspergillus; species Aspergillus haitiensis. Next base: position 188,000 of record JAPDEO010000048.1, read on the forward strand.
TCCTCACTCACAAACGGGTACTCTCCATCTGCTGTGTAGTCTTCCACAGGGGACGATCCAGCACTAACGGCTTGGGGCTTATCCAACTGCAGGAAATGGCGAATGTGCTCTAGCTGAGAATCAAAATGCACTGCCTTGGAGAATGTGGGGGTTCCGGGCATGCTAGAGGGGCGCCGCCGAGCAGAAGGAGGGCGTAGTGCCGGCCGTACAAGCTCTCCTGATTTCTTGCGTACCATTGGATGCCTGACTGGGAGCTCATCATCCCGATCACTTTCCTCTGGGGAGCTTGTCAAAGCCTCCTCCTGTTTGCGTTCGATTGAATTTGCGACAAATGACCGGGAATGTGAAACTTTACGCGCATCCTTCGTTAGAGAGGGTCGAGCTGGTCTTTCGCCATTAGAAGTATTCGTATCCGGTTCATAGCTCAACGGCGGCCCAATGTGCACTAGTTGCCGCTCTGGAGAGGACATCCGTTTCTGCTCAATTGACCTTACAGCAGCCTCCAGTTCCTCTAGCTCAAATCCTGACCTATCCGACCTACCCCGATGCCCTGATTCTTCATCGCTAGAGTTCTGCGCGGATTCTGGAGGGGAAAGCAAGGCTCCAGGAGGGATGGAACCCTCACTCACAGGAGGTGGCGACTGCCTAATACTAGCATGAGGATCACTTATATTGTTTGCTTTCCAGCTGCCATCCGGAGCTGGAAATACAAATTTCTTGCTGCTTGATGGACAACGTCGGTGCCGACGCAGGTATGATGTAGAATTATAAGATCGAGAGCTATTCACACGTCTAGCATGAGAATCAGCTTCTGTGGGAGAGCTTGGTGATGGTGGTGTTGTGGGGTCGGAGTGTTGATTGTGCTGTGTGGAAGACGTCTTTAGTGGAGCAGTGTATGGCATCCGGCCGGTCTTGTGTGGCTCAACACAAGAAGCGGGCGATGACATTAAAGGCAGAATGGGAGAGAGTGGCGAGGGTGCTAGTTGGACGTTTAATGGGTGTAATTAAAGAAGTAAAGTCGTAGAAATTCGTTGTCTATAGGTATGGCCTTGCTCTGTGAGTTAGTAGGGCGTCTAGTCTGAATAGAGACAGGCAATAAGCATCGCCAGGATATGCAAGCTCGTATGTGTATGCAAGACGTGAACAAACAATAGATAAAGAAATAACAGAAAGAGATAGAGAGAGAAGGGGATATAGCACAGGTTTAAGAAGAAGGACGAAGGAAGCCGCAGTTTTATCAGAAGGAGCGTTGGAGGCAAATTCGGATAGCAAAGGAGGTATCACAGCATATGGCGGTAAGACAAGAGAAAGAGGATCACAATTCAATTTGGAGAGAAAAGTCACCGATAATCTAGCTATGGTGGAACGGCAGAAGCAATTGTCTAAAAAAGGTAAGCCTTCTACATACCTTTAAGATTCGACATCTAGTGTATGGTCGGCAAGGACGGGAAAGGTAGTGGGGACGAGGGGGTGATTAAAAGAGAGCGGAGTAGAATTGAAAAGTGAAAATTAATATTTAAGAATTGGAAAGGAGCAGTCCAGGTGTAGATATTAAGAGGTAAAAGAGGTAGAGTTTCCGGATGGTGTGAGATATAAGGATTAGGGAGAGGGGAGAGGGAGGTGGAAAACCCTGGTGGGCGAGATATAAGATCACTGGTGGGTAAGATATAGTACTAAAATGGGGTAGTAAGTTTTATAGCCCCCATGCATGCTAGGTATTTACTGATATTGATAAGGCGGATCCGAAGACGATCTTGACCGAAGGCAAGGTTTGATTTAATTTTTTATTCTTTTTTTTTATTAGTAGTATTAATATTATTATTATATCCTAGGATTTTAAACGTTGTGAGGGGCAAATCCACTTTTTTCTTCGCATAGACCCCTTTGTCGGTTTTGAATTTCCTAATTAACTAACAACTTGTTGTTGTTAATCTTTATCGACCGATCATCTTTTTTTTATCCTTTAACCATCTTGATATTTTTCTAAGGAAGTGTGTCGAGTGAATGATATTTTTTATTTTTATTTTTATTTTTTGTTTCTGCCATGTATCACTTTAATAACTAAATTATCTACTAAGAAATACTGAAAAATGATAATAATGATGATAGTACTAATAAAATTCGATTGGGTAATTGAATTAGATTCGAAGACACTAGGTCGTTGCCGCCAGACCCGTCCCGGGAGGTTACGAGGAGAAAGAGGCTGCGCGATGGCGAGAATGATGATGAGAAGTGTAGTATTTTACATATTGGTAAATACTAGTACCAGACCACACAACTTAAAATAGGCGATCGAACGGTCTGGGATGGTGGGACGATTCTGTTAGTCAACCAGTCAGACTGGCCTGTCATGATGGGTCCATGGATACCAGGAAAAGGTATGACTGTATGACTGCCATTTGATTTCGCCTCTCGATCGCACGATTTTACGACAGTCTCTGGTCGAGATTACACCATTATTCGCCAAAGAGAAAAGTTTGATATACTAGTCATCTTCGACCATATCCTCGGAATATTAGCTATTCGCTAGGCCAGCCAACAGTTATGCTCATTTAACACATTCTCCCTCTCAGTCAATAATTCAGCGGTGAAGGCTTAAAACTGTAATCTCCACTTAAGAGATAACCATCATCAATTTTTTTTTTTTTAATTTTTTACTTTTTTCTTTGATTACCCTTTTCTTTTTACAACTCCCCCCTTCTCTAGTTTGATAGCCCTGGTCACCTTTCTCCTCTCTTCATTCTAGCACATGGGGCATCAGGGAGAATGGGGAGGCAGGTGATCTTCAAGGCTGCATCTCCGGAGTTTTCTGGTCCACTATGGATGCATGTCTGGAAATAATAAATTACTAACCTGGTAGGTACTAGAGGACGGGTGTCCTAGGCCACCATGACAAGGAATCAAGGCAGTCGTGCATAACTCCGGTTTCTTGTCTATCTTTTATGCTCCCATTTCAGGTTTTTTTTTTTTGGAATGCGCGGTCTTTGTTTTAATAGAAATTCTGTTCATCTACAAATACTTATATATCTATATAAACCCCCCCCCAGAAAAAAATTATTCCTCATTATATTTATGTACATTTTTCGATCTTTAAGCCATAAATAATTTAAGCCGAAAACAGATAGATGAAAAAGTATATTTACTGGGACAAGAATTGAATGGGGGTTTAACTGTCATCGTTGTTGACACTAGATAAGGAGAACCGTGGAAGAAAGATGCTCGCCGGGCTTGGGAGCTCCGGATTCTGAAGCAATCTCTAGGGGGGAAGGGAGAAAAAAAGAAAAAAAGGTCTGCGTTCAGATAACCGTGTTGGCCTGTCTTGGAGGTGTCGTCTCCACCCTGGCCCACTTCAGTCTTCTACCCGGGCTTCCAGGCTCTTTGTGAGTACCCTTGCCACCCAACCAGAAGCCACCATCTCACGCCATGAAAATTGTTGAGGCGCCCAGAACATCGAGCCCTTTATTTATTTATCTACTATTGTTTATTTATTTATATCGGAGTCGTAATTATTTATTATTATCATTATTTTTATCAATAATAATGTTTCTGACAATTTCCATCAAAATTTTCATCAAGTTAGCCACAGAGCAATACAATTAGGGAAGTTTACTTTTTAAAAGATGCATGGAAGGAGGGGCTAGATAAGCAGGTGAATGTATTATTTCTCCATTATTGATAAATCTTCCATCAAACTTTTTATTCCCCGCTGTGCACGTTTTGTTGTAAGTAAGACCTTGGCAATATAATACAATATCAATAATATACTTTACCCCTTCTCTCACCCTAATGTGTCACAGACTGGGAATATATTGCTTAGATTCCTGTCACAGGCTATCAAGTGATCTACACCTTCCACTACTTTAGCTTCAATTTAATTACAGGAGAGCTTTCAGTCTGTTATGGGGTCTCATATACCACCCTGGTCTACTCACGGTCCAGCCCCGACCGCGCCGCCCACATGAGCTGTGACAATTAAATAAAAGTGAGAGAAAAAGTGAGAGTGAGAGTGTGTGTGTGAGAGAGAGAGAGAGAGAGAGCTAACTCCTAGCTACATTAGAAAGTGTCTTGTAATGATAACATTTTTACCTGGTGGGGGTTCTCCATCGCTTGTATCAAGGTTTTTAGTCCAGGTACTGGGTCTTTCCCCCCAGAACACGCTGTTGTTGTTCGCTCTATTCCGCTCAACCGAGTTTCCTTGGAATAATATAGTATGACATCATCAAGCTAATCCTCACTATCCAAGAAAATTCCATCCTTGAGATCCTGTTTTGTCGCTTCCATGAGTCTTCTCTTGTTCTTTTAGGCATGCCGACACAGATAATGGGGGCAGTTGGAAACCCGCTGCAGCATATCCTGGACAGGAGCTAATTTTCCTTGCTCTGAGGGGTGAAACCGACTATCCTTCCTTGATTAGCAATTGATAGACGACCTTCCTAGGTGTTGCACATAATTCTTGGCTCTCAACTGAGTGGTCTGAGTGGACCTCGCCGATTCTGGATTTTCACTAGATACTGCAAATAATCGGAAGGACATTACATGACATCTGAGATGATAATGTACGGCGTCTGTATGTGCGTAAACTCGTTATTGGGTTAATTGCCGCAGGCAAGAGCGTTATTCTACCTCCTAAAAAGGGAATACCGGTGCTTCTCTTCTGCAGACGCATATCCAGTCAAAAGGGATAAAAGGTAGAAAAAAGAGTCGTACCATGAGGCGTGCTTGGCTGTAGGAACTCAAAATAGGCCGGTAACCTATTAGGTTCCATATGCTGTGTAACCAGAGTCGATTTGCTAGATAATGTAACTACCTTACTAACTGCTCGTTCTTCTTATTTCGATCCTAGTTTTTTTTACACTTTGTTTTCTTTTTCTTTTTCTCATTTTTCTCATTTTTGTTTTTTTTTTTTTTTTTTTTTTTCCCACCGTTCTTTTCGCTTGTAGAAATTCTAGTTGATAATGTGGGATCTGACCGCGTATACAAGAGCTAGGAAGTATATCCTTTCTTTCCATGTTCCCCTCGTCCCCCACTTTTCCAATTGAGTGACAATAGCCACCCTGCTCCTACTATCAATTCATTACATCCGGAACTCGGAGCGATAATCAAGGTAAATTGATATTTGTATCCATCTCGTGTTTCACCATCAGTGCCTGCACGACTACAATAGCTCGGGCGCTTGTCTCACTCATGCAGTCTTATCATTAACATTGTTTCGACACTCACCGATCCCGTATACGAACAAGATGTCCAAGCTCCCCCCCCTCTGCGCAACATCTAGGGTGGCTAATGGGATATAGGTTTTATTTGCCACTCTTTTCTTCCCTCTTCCCCCTTCTTTCATCAAATTTAATTTAATTTTAATAGAGGAGAGACGGGAAAAAGGAAAGAAAAGTCTATTTAAATGTCATCAACTTAGTAGTGACTTTTGTGTGTCTCGGCACACGACCTATTCGACAACTAATTATAACTTTGAGCTCATAACAAAATGGAAATGTGGAATACGATTGACCCTGAGCCCTTCCATCAACCGTCGAAAATCTCGTTGGCCATCCTCTCTGCCCAACACCAATCAGTGTTTCCGCAAGGGCCTCTGATTTTTAGAGAAGCAGGGGAGCGAGCCTCCCACAGGGATTGCTTTGCCCCTTAACACCATTGCTATTGCAGTACACTGGTGCCTAGGCCATCATGCAAAAGACAGGGAAAAAAAAATAAAAAGACCCATAATATTGCATAAGAGAACTTCGTCCTGTAACCTTACGGTGGTCTACGAGGCCTACCGCACAAACTTAAAAATGAGAAGAGGGGTATAGTGGAATGAAGAGATGAATAATAATGATATTAATAACAAAAATAAAAATTACCAGCTGAAAGAAATAGCCAAAGAGGAAGGAGTCTACTAGGTACTCCTTGAAACTCATTATTCAGTCCGAGCGCATCGAATTGGATGATCCCATCCGAAGGAAATTTTACGACTTTACTTTGAAGCGCTCATGCCAGTCTTGTTGCCTTAGGCACTGTGACCAGTTATCTCGCAGCCGCCCAGCCCGAGCGAGTAAATAAACTCCTATGAATCAATCGATCGACGTGAACGGCTTACTTTACTTTGCTTTAGTTGCTTTACGGTCAACTCTTTTATCTTTATTGTTTTTTCCTCCTCCGACGGAATATCCCCTTCGAGTCTTTCTTTCCGAAACTGAGTCAAGATTGCCTTGGCATTCCAATTTGTATCTATACCAGTCCAGCCTTTTAGTGAGCGCATTTTTCTGCACGGTCGCCTCATATAAATTTATCCCCGCGAGTTTCTTTAATATTAGTGTTTTATTTTCTTTATTCTCTCTCTCTCTCTCTCTCTCTCTCTCTATTTGGCTTGAGAGACGAGGTTTTAGACGGCGTCATTGACCCAACAACAGAACGAGGAGCCATACAATGAACGACTTGTATCCGATGTCGTTATCTTCCCTCTCTTGCCGAAGCAGTCATCGCTGCCGAAGTGTGCCCAGCCTTGATACTAAGGCGTCTAAAACTGTGAATCAGTGCGCGAGACCTAAGTAGCCAATAGTACCGCAACTAGTCGAGATAAAACTCCTGAATGTTATCTGAAAAAGGCCCGTTCCGCTCAGATTTTGGTTGGTGTAGCAACTCTGGCTTTGGTTTGTGTCCTCATCGCTATTCATGGTGGGCTCGGGATCCCCATGGGGGGAAATCGCATGCAGCTTTGGAACTCGCTGGCCTTTCCTCCAAAATTCAATTCCCCTCCTCCTGAATCTCCACATTCCATCGTCTCGCACTATTGAGATTTCTTGACCAATTCAACTAGTGATAGGTTTACGACTAGTTTTTCCGCTAAACATATCCTGCAAGTGCTCTTCGACACTGCTCACAACAAGTAAGAAAATCGTATTTGCGCCCATGTTACCAGCCACCAAGTAGGTGTGTACATGGTTGTATAGCAGCCATTAATTGCTAGCAACATTTACCAGAGCCTGCAAGGCGGGCATATGATAGCTCGGTCTACTGCTTTAGATAGTTGTTGGATCGTCAAAGCTCAGATTCTTCGCAGAAATCTGCACTTGCTGGGGTTCAGACAGTCACTTGGCCACATGACTTTCTGGATGATGAATCCGTAGGAAATATTCTAGTAGGTATGGACAAACATACACTCGTTAACTTCCGCTTGCAGTCCCTGAAGTGAACGGGCCTCAAAGGCTGGTCGCTGGTTGAGCTCCTACATACCCTGTCCAGTCGACAAATGCAAATGAAATGGGCTTGGAGAAAGCCTAGTGTCCACAAAAGCTGGTAGCAACGCCCCACTGCTATCTGTCCAGACCAGACCGTGCATCGCTTGATGGCGCGGTTGTGGTGGGGCTCCAAGCTTACGGGCTGATTTAGTGTCGCGAACTGACATTTTCCTATGCAAGTCCTGCAGTAGGCTGAGGCCAATGCTCGATAACGGTATTGTTGCGAAAATTTAGAGCTTGAGCCGGACCTGTTGGGAGGGAAGCATGGACCTATGAAACAAAGGATCGCAAAGACTCGAACAGTAAGCTACAGTGATTGTTATTACTGGTGTTAATGGGATTGTTACGGGGGCTTAGCTACATCCCCTCTTGAGGAGTATCATAGCAGACGATCCTAGCATGTTGAATGTGGATCGTCCGGATTAACATATCGTGTGCATTGCAAATCCAGCCAGACCTCAGCGCATCGTCGGGCTACCAATACAACCCTATGGTCCTGTATGATATGCATGCAGATTTTTGAGAGGGTGAATTATCGCCACCCGATCCCGATGTTGGTATGACTCTCAACAAATAGTGCAGTGAAGTCTTCCTAGCTTAAATTTTTATCCCGACCTTATCAACTTTCCCAAACACAATCCAAGCGCCGCGAGACTGCTTTCCCCTGGATACTTTTCCTCAACCTCAGGGGACGGAATCTCCCCGCTCGAAATCGTCTACCCTGGAACACCTCCTATTAGCTCGGCGCTTGAAACTTTGCTCTTGAAAAAAAAAAGTGGAAATTTCATCTTACAGAGCTGACTGGCTAGGCGATGTCTGAGAATCGTGGGTAGCGCCCGGGGGGAAGTAACACACAGATCCGAGCGCGATCAGCTCCCTCTCCTCCCCAGCACTTTCTCCCATCGTGTCCCTTCCTAGGACAAATAACGAGCACATGTCAAACACCTTACAGGACTGCTAAGGTTCACTGGGATTAATATGCCCTCATAAGATGGCTTTCACCCATGCCGAGAGTGTCAACTCTACCCGATGAAACGGTTGTGGGGTACATCCACCATCCTCCCTGCAACTGCCAACTCACCACCTAGGCCCCCATCCCTCGAGTATGTAACCGGAGAAGAGATAGAGAAATGGCGTGTTAATTTGCTTGCGGGGTAGAGGACAGCTGACAACGGACATGACTCTTTGTCCCCTCCACAATGTCTGACAGCCTTCCTTTTCAGAATGCAGTACATCAATGATGCAAAATTGTTTGTATCTCAGATTTAACTTTCAAGGTGGTATTGAATGGGAGTCCCATGTATCTTGTCCGTGCTCCTTTTCTCGCTGATCTTACCTCTCCGTGCTCTAGGTTTTGACAGTCGAGGGTTATAGGGCGCATAGCCATTTGAACTCGAAAGAAAGAGAGGTACTCAATTTCCAGCCAGTTTGACAAAGGGAGTAATCAAAAGGCATATGTTGCAAAAGGAACAGGGGGAAAAATGGAAAGAAATAAGGGGAGGCGAATTAGCATTGGTATTGTATTATTTTTATTTATTTATTTATTTTTATTTTTATTTTTTTTTTGTCTAATTCAGACAAAGTATGAGGACAGGAGTGAGCCACCACTTCTCTACTTTGCATTTCCTAACTGCTGCACATTCACTTCTCGACACACACACACACACACACACACACACACTGCCCCCTTTTTTTGGTCAACTAGAGTTTTATTCTAAACTGTGATCACTCTGGCTAGCGTTAGCTGTAATGCCATGCAGTACCTAGAAGTAAAAACATAGAGGTGATGCAGCCAGCAACTGTATTATAAAATTGTATATTGATATTATGTTTTCCTTTCATCTTCAGCTGGTAGAGGATTTCAATTCAGCATTATTATTATATTGCAGACATTCTTTGCTATTATATATTGGGTATTGGGGAATAATATTGCCAACAGGTCAAAAAGGCAGAAACATGGGCGAAGGAGACAATGCAAGAAGAACATAAGTGAAATAATAACAAGATTATACTAATAATATGGACAAAATACTACTTTAGTTAATTTTACACTAATTTTATAATCTGCTCACTCTTTCCATCAATATTTATAATACTTCTTTTACAGCAATCACATAAAAATTCCTTATAGTTCTAATGATTTTATATCACGCTTGCAACTCTCTCTTCTGTCAATCAATGTACATTATAGAATCTAGGATTGATTGCTCACAGCTATTAATCTTTCCTGTTTGTAAAAAAAATCTTTTTCTTCTTTTCATTTTCCTTAGCTAGCTGGCTAGCTACCTGCCTACCTGTATCTTTTGCACAAGGAAGTGGCAGTGGCGATGATTTACAGAAACCTTCATTCAACCGGTATCATAATCAACAATAATGCCTCAAATCTATTAATACTGATTTCCAAATTGGAATGAACATACTTTGCAATATCTCAATATCATTTCATCCATTTTTTTATCTTCATTATCGAGACCACATATGGGCATTTACGTCCACGACTTCTTCGACTTGTATTTCGGCATAATATTATCTTATGTACGACGCTACCACTGCACTGCTCTTTCTCCTATGGTACCAGTGGCTCAAATGGTAAGGCAAGAAGAGTGGGAAGAAGAAGAAAAACAAGAAAGCGAGCAAAATTCCAAATAAGTAGAATATATCTGGATTGAAGATATGGAACCAGAGGCCCTCAAGTACATCTGGCAGTCATCCAGGCGCCAACTATATATACCCCAAAACAACAACTTAATTTGTTGTGTTGTGTCAATATTATCACACTAAAGATGAAGTGATGAAATTGGTGCTTCATGATCTTTCAGGTATCTACCTCATGATATATATACAATATTTTGAGAGCAACAGAACTGACTGCACAAGCCGAAGCGCAAATACCAACAAAAGAATACATTATATCTACGTATATGACTGCGGATTTGGCAAGGATTGTACGTTTACCCAGTTTCCGATATTCTCCTCCACCTGTCCCCGCCCCCCTTATGCGAGTTTTTTTTTTCTTTTTCCCAGTTAACCAGAGCTATTGATTAAGTTTACCAATTTGAACGCCCTGCCCCCAAAAAAATACAGAGACAACTCTCAGGTCTCTCCAACTCAATCGTACCTGCCTAAATGACATCGTTTCTCGAACGGAAAGCCTCCCCCCGCCTCAAATGCAACAAAAATAAACCTAGAGGGAGAAATGGTTGCAACCTAGCTGTTTCCAGGATCACAGCCAAGTTGTACTGGCTATACATCTCTGCTTTCCTGCATCTTGAAGTAGGCATCGATTACGTTGCTGCCTTGATAGAATTTGGTGCTCCGTACTCCATCGTCTCCCATCTTCCATCTCATGGCCGATAATATCGTCATCGTCAAGCGGCGTTAGCTAAAGGAGGATGATAGGAAAAACTTCAAGATGTCTATATATTTCCTTTCAAGGAAGAAGCTGTTTATCAAGCTGGAGGGGTATACCTACCTGAATACAATACCTACTGGATCCAAATAGAACAGAGACTCCTCGCTCCCCTATGTTATCTCGGTATATAACCAATACGTATGTATGGATACATATGATATGAAATACATACATATATCAATAATGTCTGAAAATAACTTCACCGCATGTATACCTATATTTCTCAACAATAAGATATAAGCATAGTGCGACCCAGATTTCCAATCCGATTTCGACAGCAAAAAGAGTCTCTCTCTCTCTCTCTCTCTCTCTCTCTCTTTTTTCCCTTCTTTTCTATTTTTTAACATCGGTCCTTCCTTGATTGATTCAAGTAAAGAGCTTACTCTAATTAAATACATTTATGTTTTCTTTATTTCATTGTATTTTCATAGTTTATACTTGTTTTTCTTGAAAGGGACAGAAGGGAGCAGGATAGAGGAAACGTGACAAGATAAAAAAACAATATTATCATAATAATGATCTTAAACCTGCTTCCTTGCCTCATATTTTATTTAAATTTGCTATTTGTTTCTTATATTTATCTATTTATTTTCTTTGATTTTCGATTCCATAATACTCCCTCCCTTTTGTGTATTTGCTTTTTATGGGCGACAACCAACAAGAATACTTGTAGGTTATCCAGATATCCCATAATAGACAACCTATAAAGCTTTTGAGTTTGGCTCATTACCTTTGTACGTAGAGGAAGGAGAAAACAAGATTACTAGGCAATAAGACTCTATCATAGAGTCGATTTCATATAAAAGGAGGGAAAAAACTTTTTGGTACATACAATATTCATTGATTCATTGTATTCATTCCGTATTAATCCTCGATCTCACTTAGTGCCTCGCCATTGCTGGCTATATTCTTGGTCTTGCAAGAGATTGACGTATAAGAAGAAGCAAAAAGAAACAGAAAAGAAAAATAAATATCCACCTTAGAGACCAGCTTCATGATGGACAAGAACTGAAATACAAAGTTCTTCATCACTCACTGGCAAAAACTCCTGCTAAATCATACAGCCACCCTTTATGCTAAAAAAACAAGGGAATCAATACAGGGGTACAAAAACAAAGTTCCAAAAAACAACAGAGGGAAAAAAGTATAATGCGATCCAAAGAACTGGAGCAAGATTGTCATCATGTCAGTCTGCATATCCATCATTATTAAGTGTTGTATCTCATCAATCATAATCATTATCATCGTTGTGTAATGTGAAAAAAAAAAAAAAAAAAAGGTAGGGAACCAGTTGCTTAAACACTTGCAGTTCTCCGCTTCTCACTTGGCTTCTGTGCATATGCAATCAATAGGCGGAATCCAGTCCCTCGTTGTTGACATTCCCGGATGATCTTTTTATCGTTCCAGATGCTGAGGTCTACATCGCCATTGGGAAGTATCGGACTCTCGTAACATCGTGTGAACCACCAACGACCAACTCTCGCGACGATCTTTCGAATAGATTCATCATTTGACGGTGACGGATCCGAGCTTGATAGCAAATCACCGAGTGATAAAACCGTATCGTTAGAGGAGGATTTCTCGTGTGTCTGGGACGGCAGCCTTGTAGAGGAGCCTGAGGCCGCTGAGAGGGCAGTCGATGATGTGACTGCCGCAGTCATGGTGGACGGATTCGACGAAGACGTTGAGGAGGAAGAAGCTGATGACCGAACAATCATGCCTGCCACAGGGATACGCACCATACATCGCCGTAAGTTATCGAACCCGTGGCGCCCCAAGAGCTTCTGAATATTATCGCTAGCAGGCTTCAAACTAATGCTGGCATCGGACAAATACATTGTTTCCTTCAACTTTCTCACTGCTTTGCGCGTGCGGTTTCCCATATTCACCATGTCGAGATCAAGTATGCTCATCTCCATATAACCACCTGCGCGGAGTACACGTTTGCATTCCGATACAATATTATCCTGAGCCTTCTCGGAGCAAGCAGCAGGAAATCGCAAAACAGTCACGGTAAAAAATCCTTTGGGAAATGGAACAGGGTCTTCGAGCGACTCGTGGTGAATTGTATGGTAATTTGGGGGAGGTTTCCAGGCCGCTGGGTGTTTAGATTTTGTAGGAGTTGGCCATTCATTCAAACAGTACACTTCAGCCTTCGGGTATGTCAAAGCGCAGTAAAAAGACCAGTCATCATTCCCCAGACCATCGACCACTAGGATCCTCTCCTGTTCTCCATTTTCAATGTGCTTGTGTGCCGGGCTAAAAAGAACGCGACCAAAGGATAGCCAGCGGCTCGTCATGAGTGACCCAGATCGAATATTTGTCTGTGCTGTGGGTCCTTCCCTGTCACGCTCAGCGATGTCGAATAGGATTGTATTGCGATGGCGGCAACTCTCAAAGCTAGGGGATGGGTTCAGAGTTGGGGAGTTCAGATATCGCGAATGCGGCTTCACTTCTGATGGAGTTGGGGTCAGGGTGTCTTCGCGTCTATTTTTGTCCACTGATTGCCTATTTTGATCCTCATAGTGGTGAGCCATCATATCACTGAAGGAGGTTTGAGAAGCAGGACTAAGAGATGTATGTAGAGCTGTCGCAATTCGGGATCGCCGAAGTCGCAAAGAACTGCCACTAGATCGCGGTGATGCAGGTATGACTGCAACAGTCGGCTGTTCGAGATGCAAAGGAGCAATTGGCTGTCTTGTATTGCTGTTCAGTCCCGCTTGAAGTGCTCTACTAGCCATGGTGGCCAACTCAAACTTTTCTCCCGACGCGGATCTGCTAGGAATAGGAAGTACTAAGGTTTCCGGTGAGATTACGCGATCAATAAAGTCGTCATACTCACCCCATATTTCATCTTCATTTAGCTCAGCTTCTGGGTCCGGGATCACAGCAGTAATCGCCGCAAGGCTGTCTGAACCACTCGAGGTAGTTGAAAACATTGAATCCTTGCGTGGTGAGAATGCCATAAACTCATTCTTAGAATAAGGACCAGCAATGAAGTCCAGGGCACTTTGCTTTAAGGGGTCACCGAATGGAGCTCTTGGGTCAAAACCAAATTGGGTCATGTTTCTGTGGAACCCGTCATAGAGAGGATTTCGGGCTGCTTGCTGGCGCGGCGAAATCTCCTGTGGACTATCGTTGACCAATGCGACTAACGAAGGAGCTTCAGCAACGCTAAAGGGTCTTGAGAAGGATTGTAAAGCTGGCTTATGCTGCCTGTCCCGTCGAGAAACTACCCGGGGAATGCGTCCGACAGATGCCAGCCGACTTGGACGTTCATTTTCAGTGGTTGTATCCTGAGTGATAGTCGAGTTCTTCTGGAAATAGACCTTTGGCGAAGATGGTCGGCCCGTGTGAAAATCGCCATAAAGCTTGGGGGGCGAAGGAAGGAGGATAGAGTGACTTGGCTTTCTGATGTTTAAACCGGCTGGAATCTCTACTGGTAATTCCGTTGATTCTGCTTCTTCCTCTTCTTCGGTTGGCGGAGAGTCCTTTATATTATGGATGATGTCTTCGAGGGGATCTGAATCTGTATCTACTAAAGCGTAGTGCGCAACCGGTCGGTGAATACCCACACGTGCAACTTTAGCAGGTAGCAGAGGAGCACCGATGCTAGGGGCTTCTGGGATTGTGCTGCTCGGTCCTTTTTGGAAGAATGACCACTTTAGATTAAGCCCTTTTTTAGATGATTTCTTCGTTTGAGCGTGTGCTTCCATATGGTGCGTTGAGCCGCCAGACACCTTATTTTGAGGCAAGGTTTGGGAGGAAGAGCTGATGTTTATGCGCTGTGTATGGGTTGGAGGGCCATTATCGCTGGGAATCTTAGGTTGGCTTGTACTTGGAGACTCCCGCGAAGAGGCCACCATAGCAGAGAGACCTCTCTGATGGAGTTCCCTAAAGTCACCAATTTTTGCAGAGGAGGGGCTAGTGAGACTTTCGGTTGCCTGGGACTGCGCGGCTTTTTGGGCCAAACCAGGGGCAGACATGGTGCTGAGACCACTAGCGCTTTGTTCACTCTGCGTTCTTGAAAGCATCCCGCCGTCCATTCCACCACCGTTGATAAACACTGGTTCCAAACGCTCAAGAAGGAAGTCATCAAGCTCCATTTCTGGGCGGCCTCGAGCACTTCCTTTGCTACTAGCAACAGATTTGGGCGTGCTCCTAGTCGTGCTGGTTGACCTTGCTCTATCACTATTGCTGCTAATGCTTGACCTGCGTCCACGCTGACCATATTTTCCATAGCCTTCATGGCCAGTTCCAGCAGCTGGGCCTTTTCGGGTGGATCGACTCTCAACTGGGCGACTATCTAACTCAGGTTTTGATTTCTTAGGGAAGAGACCGAATCTTCGAGTTTTTTCTGGGCTGAAGTCCTTGGGTGTTTTTGGAGGCTCTTTAGTCAAGGTTCGCGGAGATTTCCGGGATAGTTCTGGCGATGTTGGAGTACGCGTGTAAGTTCGAGAGGACGTTCTAGAATGCAGAGAATCAACGGAGGCAGCGGCAGACCCGTTAGATGCGATAGCAATGGAGCTCTCTGCAGAGGCTCGACGTTTGTGACCTTTCACTGCACGGGGGGAAATGTTAGTTCTGACCACAGGCAATGGTTCGAGTTGCAATTCATCTGTGCCTTCTCTGCTTGGTCGAGAGGGTGCCTGGCTTGAGGAGATGTTTAGAATATTTGGGGCCTTTGACTCGGTGACTTCTCCATTATTCACCGACAGTGCATTTTGAGTTGCATCCGGGTCCACCCTTATCTGGCGGGGAATACTAGATTTGGTTGAGGTTTTTCGGGGTAGAAGACTAATGGGTGATGATCTAGAGAGGTCAGCCCGCCCAGCGAGGTCCTCAGGATCATCACTAAGAAGTGATGTAGTTGACTCTGTGCCTTGGATCAATTTAGGGGACCTTCCAACTAGCTGGCCACCCTGTGAAGTGGACTTCTGCATTTGAGGTGAGAAGACTGGAAGTCGGGTAAAGGAGGGACTTGGCTGTCTTAGGCGGGAACCAACCTTCAGGGGTTGCACAACTCCTGGAGAGCATGATGATAATGAGGCGGGAGTAGATGTCCTGCTCCATACACCGGGAGAGCCAGAGTATCTTGTTGACGGGGTACTGGCGGAGGGATATACTGGAGTTGGTGGTGGCAGGTTTTGTGTGTTGACCGTAGTCCGAAGACTTGCTAGTTCCTTAGGTCCATTCTGTATTCGCTGTTCCACCATATTCATTTGCCTGTCTTGACTAGCAATTTGGGATGTAATACTTTTGGACAAGTCGGTCTGGCTGGAGGAATATGATGCAGTTTGGGGAAGACTGGGGCGGGCACTATTCGGAATAATCACATTTAATCCACTTGGCCTCCCTGTCTCAGGATGTGAGCTATTACTAAAAGCATGCTGTCCTATTGTCGGGGCTTTCCTCCGCAGAGTGTTTCGTGGGCGACCTTGAGCTAAAGATTGATCATCCGCACGGGGAGAAGTATGAGGTAAAGTTGGTGTATGAAAAGTTTGTAATAAATTTTGATCAGAAGTTGCGCTAAGAGGAGACTGGTGGCGAAAAGGGCGAGTAGGTATTTGTGTAGGAATAAATGAGCACATATCGCGACTAGACGGAGGTTCTGATCGTGCAAGGATAGGGCGAATTCCCTCTGCCTCAGACATAGAAGCCGCCCTTCTAGTCTTCATTGAAGGAGTCATCAACTTGGGGATCTGTGGTCTTGAGGTCAAAGGAGCATTCAACCCAGAGGGGTTGGGCTGTGTTGTAATTGTGGGCGATGAAACATTTCGAGCCTGGGGCGCAATATCCCTTAAACGGGGTATTCGTACACCATCAGACCTGTACGACGCCATAGTGCAACCTAAATATAGCCGCCAGCTCCAGTCCGAAGACTAATGATGTAGGTAAGGGTTTCCAATAAGGTCGGGTGGAATTCATCCCGTCTTAAGTATATGGACGTTGAAATGGCACTATAATCAATTGGTTCCCGTGAGATTAAAAGCTTGAGACTGTGGCAAAATATAAGGATCGGCACTTACGCTTCTAACACATGACAGGTAAGTCTGCGCAAGGAAAACCGGAGGAGCTAATGAATATATATAAAGAGAGCTAGGAAAGAAAATCCTAAGGGTAAACCCGCGCGAGCGGAAGGGAATCTAAATGTAGGAAAGACCTGAAAGCTCCAAGAAATGCAAAATGCAGAGATTATATGTTACAAGAAAATGGAGAGTCCTAGAGCCCTTTTACAACAAACAAAAGGAACGTCTGTGATGTAATAATAGCAAGGACAACTAAATAGAATAATGAGGCTGTAGTTCTGTGGTGAAGAGATCGTAGAAGAAAAAGCAAAAAAAAAAAGATACCTGCCCAAGCAGTATACCTATTATGCACCTGCTCCGCCACACAATGGGAACTCCGGCTGTTGTGGCTAAAAAGGCAAAAAGATCCAAGCTGGGCTGCACGACCACGTCAGAGGTCGAGGGTACCTTGAAAACCACGGACTAGGATGAAAAAGGAATGGGCATAGAGGAGAATCAGCTGTACAAAGAAAAACGAAGGTAGAAAGACTTTGAGGAAGAGAAAAAGAAATGGGCTCTCACTGTTCTTGACACTGGATAGATCTGGGCCTTTTCAACATCGAGGATATGTCCCGCGCTAACAGTAACCATGTTGGGGCGCCTGGGTTAAAGGGAGAAGTCGGATTTCTATTCGCAGGTTTACGATCCGTCTAAAGTCGACGATTAGGGATCCTGGCGCGCGACGAGTGCGATCGACGCCGGTTCCGGACTCAACACTTATGTGATGAGGAGAATCATTGGCTCAAAAAAAATTTTTTTTCCTTCCCCTTCTTGCGATATCGACCGTAACTACTGGTAGGTTTGGATAATCCAAACCGCCAAGGGTGCGAGGATTACGGCGCAGGATAAATTATTGTTAGGGGAAGGGGCTTATGATCGGATCATGAATCTTTACAGGGTAAAAGGTAACAGGATTATGGGCAAAATTCATGGTAAGAAAGTTGGCCCACTTACGACCCCATTTTCGCATGCAATGACTGGAGGAGACTAAGGAAAATGCGCAGTATCACCAGAATTGAGACCGTTTGGCAGTACCAATTGACAGGTTGGGTTGTGATGGAGTCGAGTGGCGTGAGATAGTACGAAGACGGTCGAAGGTACAATTAACCAGTTAGAACAAGAGCAAGAATAGTTCTAGGAAAATTAATAAAAAAAAAAAATAGAAAGTAATACCAAGAACAGGAAATTTTTGATGGCACAATAGCTCCAACAGTCGATCCAAGCTCTATTTGGTCTGTGTGTCTAGAATAAGTTGTGTGATTTGATGCGAGTTCGGGCAATTTAGTTCCATCGTTAGCGCTCCCTGAAGATGGACAGAGTCACTGACTGACTGGTCAGGTGGTGGTCACTGACCAAGGCTGATCGTAACCGGGGAGGCCGAAGTGAATTGATGGAAATACCAAAAGGATTCCTATTTAGGGATTATAACAACTATTCCCGGCATGATTTGAGAGGACACAGTAGCTGCCTTGCTATTATTCTAGTCACTACTTCTTAGCAGGCTCAAGCTGGCTGTTAATTATCCTGAAATAGAAAAATAAACTATTGCTACTGCCCGCCCTCCACACACACACCCACCTTCCACAGTATGGCCTGCCACAACTTTAATCTTCCACAAGTATGTGTGGAAACTAAAACTTATGTCGTACAACATCCTTTCCCCGGACATTCTTCTCGCTCTGGAGTTTTGGTCCTTCATTCATAAAGGAAGGAAATTAGAAGCTATGCCGAGTTGGAGATGCGTTATAGAACCAAAATTACGAGGATATGGGCGGGGTAAAAATAGTGAGACGAGTAACGAAGACCCATAATAGATCATAACACTGATGGGTTGAACCTTGAAGGTATCTCCAATTCCCTTGCAACCAGTAATATGCCCTAGGGGGTACTTTGGACCCCAAAAGTGAGACCTTCGCTTGAAGTCTCTTGGGAACGGGCCGTGTACCAAAGAAAGGCACTCTCTGGTTCTGAACGGTTGGTAATATATTATTCTTACCTCGTAACGTTATAATGGCGGGATTTTTGGCTCGCATTGCTGAGACGTGGGTCTGGATCCGCCGCTAAGAGTGAACGACGAGCGAGCGATGGTTCATGATTGATGGAGACTGGAGTGACCAACAGATGCGGAGCAAAGAGACCCTATCCAACCCGGTCTAGTCTGACTGGCACCAAAACGACCACAAGAAAGGGATTCGTCAAGGTTGGAGAGCTCAAGGTGACAATACGGGATCACAGGTGGAGATGGTGGGAAAATCGAACTGTCTCGACAGCAACAAAACAGGCAAGGTCCGTCCAATCTCACTGACCAACACCAATCAGCAGTGTTAGGCCCAAAATTGTAGAAAGAGACGGTCCCAAGGAAAAAGTAAAAATTTGATTATGCTCCTTAGTCAAATCTTCCTTCAATCTCACCCTTCAAGATATGGGGAAACCTCCGTCAGCATACGGAAAATCGATGTTTGTGGTGAGGGAAGCTGCACACGAGAGGGTTATGATGCAGCAATTGTCGATCAGACTTTCTGCAGGAACCGACCGACGCAAGCCGCTGCATTATACATACATACTTTTCAGCTGGTGCTGTTATGTTTCGTGTTGCCACCTCGTGACTCACTAGCTCTCTCCATCTCCATACAATCTGTTGCCGAACTCATCAATTCTCCTGAAAATGATATCATGTCATCTCTTCATTGTTATCAGGACGAGAATACAGCTACAATGGGACAGGGGTAGAGCATAATTGAAACCAACCAAACTTCAACTTCAACTTTTCGTTATCGCAGGTGACTTGGTCTATTAGCCTGAGTCTTATCAAGTCTACCGCACCTCTTATCAATTGGATTCTCATTATATTATTCAGAAATACTCTTTTATCATGCTATCCTTGAAGATTATTCATTATCAAATAAATATACGGCAAGGCGAACTACAATACATTATCTCACAGGACAGCCAATAATAGACAGAGACGGATATTTTGAATTTCTTCCCCTAAACGCCGCGATAGACCAATTATAAAAGAACAGAAAAAAAAATGGAAAAGTTGATATAGAAAATTATACCGAAAAAGAAAAGAATGTGTGAAGATATCATCCATGTCCCTTCCTAGAATTATGCACTTGCCCCAAATCGCTTCTTCCTAGCTTCCATCGCAAGCCTGTCCTTCTCACTTAGGCTATTGTTGTTGTTTCCTGCATTCCCGCCACGCTTCTGCCCCTGTGACTGGCCCTGATTTCGGTTTCCACGTCCACGATGCCGGAAATTGTTTCGCCCATTGAAGTTGCGTCTCTTACCACCCCTGGATCCCTGTTCGTTATCACCGCGGCCTCTCTTGCGCGTCTTCTCATCTGGTAGGGCCTGGTCCAGCCGACTAACACCGGCATTATCGTTTGTTTCGGTGCCCGATCCAAAGCGCTTAGCACGCTGGAGCTTCTTCTCAACCTCATCAATGGCAGCTTGCGAATCTTCTGTAATTCCAAATTTTTCAGCGCGAGCTTTGCGCTTCTTCAACTCCTCCTCCATCTCAGTGATAGGAAGACCAATAGAGTAGTTAGGTGCTGGCTTCTCCTCAGGTTGGGATGTTGCCTCCGGTGCCGCTGTAATGGTTCCTTCGGATCCTTCTTCCTGACTTGCTGGTGCGCCCTTTGATTCGGCCTTCGATTCGTCCACTTTAGGGGCGGTATCGACAGCAATCGTCTCACCCGTAGCTCCAGCTTCAGTGGAAGGCTTTGTCACGGTGGCATTCGCAGCTGGAGCATCTTCATCTTCCCAATCAATCACGTCATCTGCCACCGGTGCAGCCTTCTTATTGTCATCCTCCTGGAGACGTGCCACCAGCTCCGCCTTTTTACCAGTATGGGGAAGACCGCGGGATTTAAGGATTTCTATCAATTCAGCATTTGTCTTTTTGCCGTAGTCATTTGCCATCTTTTATGTATTGGTCAGGGCGTCAATGGAGGAGCGTGTTTGGAATGGAATCAAGAGGTGGTCGGTCCTGGTCGGATGGGGGTTTGATTGTAGCTAGGCGTGCTGCAGAATTTGATCGCAACCGTAGATCGAACTTGGGGGTCCCACACACTATACACTCCAGCAGTAAACTCGGTGATTATGATGATGGTGGGATAGAGGTAGGTAGGTTAGTAAGAAGAAAGAGAGCAACAATAGCACGGTCGCAGTACACAATCAGCTCAGTCGAGCACACTCGATCCGGACGCGTTGCTAGACGCGGGAGCGCTTCCGCTTTGGGATAATAAAGTCACGTGTAACACGTGATATGAGACGATCAAGGTACCCCAGCCACACTTTGAATGAACTATTTTACAGGCTGCACTCCAACACCCTGCTGACATGATTGATACAGGTGCTACCCCGTAGGTACACCTTTACTACCTGCCTTCTTACCTGACTATAGTGTCTCAATTCCCGAGCATCACCCACTACAGAATCATTGGGCGTCTAATAAGCCTACGTAGGTATTGTTGGCTCTCCTCGGAAAAAGCCTTTTCTTTACGCCTAATACGAGCTCAAGTCTCCACTATGTTGACTTGACCCAAGACCTGAAAATAAGTTGATCAATTAGGCCCGGACAGGTATTATACTTGCAAGGCAGACTTAGAATACGATTCAACCCGGGCCCAACACAAAAGAATGAATCGGTAACCCCGAGCCGCCGCCGTCATAAAGGCACTTACTACTTATCTAGTAGCCTCACCTCGCTTGCGAGGGGCATTTTAATCTCTAGTTAGTTAGTGCAGGAACATGATTCCAGGAAACATTGTACCGGAAAAAATCCTCGACGATCAGAGCTTATCGGACTTCCCGGGTGTTGACAGCTGAAAAAGACGGGAAGCTTCTCTGATGTGGCAGAAGACGAGTGGTTGTGGCAGCCCGCCCATAACGTCACTGGACAGACACTGCCATCAGTCACGCCACCTGGTGGCTCATGTTTCCCAACTTGGATTAACCTTGTTAGTCATGTGATGGCTGTTCCAATTTTAGGAAACATCGTCCGCCAAGTTTGTAGTAATCTCAAGCTAATGTTTTCTGGGTTAGCGTTAATATTGTTAGCTATACCTAGGTAGGTAGGTATATTCAGCATACTCCATATAGCATCAAGTAGTATGTACGTCTGGTGGGGTCTATATAGGTATGAGTAAATGTGCCATTGAGTGTAGCATGCCTATAAGCTTGAGCAACTTTCTACAAGTCTAATCGAGATCCCAATGAAGGTTACTATGCCATCGAAAAGTATAAATAGGCAATACAGCATGATCTCCAACATCATGCCCATTTTGATAACACTCCAGCTGGTAGAACAAGTAGTATATCCATTTGAGGCCATTTCTTACTCTAAATATACAAGTTTCA
This sequence comes from Aspergillus haitiensis, assembly GCA_027569155.1. Lineage (NCBI taxonomy): Eukaryota > Fungi > Ascomycota > Eurotiomycetes > Eurotiales > Aspergillaceae > Aspergillus > Aspergillus haitiensis. The sequence continues at coordinate 210,079 of JAPDEO010000048.1, forward strand.
AGATTATTTATGACATTTGGAAGCTGAAGCTTGAAATATAAACGTTCATCTCACTTTTTGGAATGGCCAAGTAAGTGCTTCTACTGAAGCCGCAGTCTTGTTCTCAGTGAATGGTGAAAATACCCCGTCACTCACACTGTTGGATGGGTCATACCTATCGGACGCCAAACATATTTTTCTTGGTCAAAAAATAATTAAATCTAGAAAGCTTCGGATTTTCAAAATATCAGGCAGTAAATAAATGAGGCTGAAAGATCTCCAACACGAGTAATTTTTCATGACTCGGGTTCAGATTCATAAGCAATGCTCTATCACTTAGGTCTATCACCAACACAAAACACACATATTCAAGTGTTACCTTCCCTCAGCTATCGAATGAATACATCCCAAAACTATACAAGAAGTAAACGGTTTACCCAACCAAGCACACACAACAAAGGAGTTAGCCGAGTCAGGTAGCTTCTTTTACCTTAAATAACAACTAAGAGGGGAGCATCTCGAAAAACGATAGTCAAGTGAGTTGTGGCCACCGTGCATAGGCCTAGGTTACTCGCCCATAAGTCAAATCGCTGCAGTTAATTGATGTACTTGTCTTGATCCATAAGGTAATCCCACATTTTCTCATTTCACTAGCGTGTTTTATATCGCTGAAGAGATTATTAATCCGACAACCAACGGCAGTAAAGTGTCCCTTCGGAGTATGAGTCCCTAGCTATAATCAAACAAGAGTGATGATAGAGAAATAACTAGGGTTCCGCCTTCGATGCTTGTTAATGTTATGATAAACGTCAGTTAATACACAAGGCTTGCAATATCTCTATACCTCGTCTATAAGGCAGGGTGGTGTTAGTAATAATAGTGATGATGATTACACTCTCTTCAAGAAGATTGACCTCAGTCCAAGCTGCAGGCTAGCCCACAAGGAAAACCCACGTACGACACCCTGCACGCCAACCTCACCATCAAAAATAACCTCCAAAGCACGATTTAAAGATGCTCTACTGGATATGTTGGGAATCAAAGTCGTTGGAGTCCTGCTAGGTATCATTCCTGTGGTTATCCCCGCCCTAAACACCTATAAGGCGACAAAAGAGCCGTTACATCTGGTTTGCGAGCAAGGAATCATGTTAACCTATAAATACAATCACTAACTGAACAGCTTTCCTTATCAACACTGGTGTTGATCTGGCTCTCAGGGTAGCGGATCTGAACAAGGATCAAATCGCGTCATTGCTTGCAGGTCCAGACTTGAATCTCTTCCACGATCATGAGGTAGCAGAGGCAATCAGAGAATACCTTGGTGATAGCTTTAACTTATACATTGACGCCCTATCAGGATGTCATCGGAGTATTAAAGAGATTGTAAAGGATATCAGCGGCCTAATACCAGAATCAAAAGTGGGTAAAGGGTGTACATTCTGTACGTGATACTTCCCTCTGCAGGGTTCACACCATATACCACATCTCCTAGTCTGGCAGTAGTGGTCTTTCTACGGTCCTGCTGGTCAATCCAAGGAAGAATGGGAAATTCGAGTTCATCAGGAGGATTATATTCAGCCTCCGAAAAGACGGCCTTGATGCGCACGTCAGGAGCTCAACCGATCGACAAAAAAACTTAATCAACTACAGCACCAACGTATACGAAGAGAGGCAGTCATCGTTCAATCTACCTCAAGAACAATTACCAAGCTCTCGTCCACCATAGCCACAGTTCGAAGGCCTGCGCACCAGTTATACTCCGCTGTCTCTTCAGGATATGTAGATGACTACCATGGGCAGCACGAAGCAAAGCTGTACCTACAAACTCGCTTCTCTCTAATTCAGAAGGAGAAACAAACTTTTCTTAAAAGGCTTACCAATCTCATTTGACTTGGCTTTCACTCCAGCATCGGTTGCATAAGATAATGGTAAGATGAATTTCAATACTCAAATCAAGTTCATATATGATGACGGCCTTAACCATGTTGAGGACAGGTAGGAGCTCGAACCCAGATACTCCTGCTGCCGGACGTCAAATTATATAGTTAAACCATTTTAAATGAAGAGAAGTAATCAAGGACTAAAAGGATCAGAGCAAGAAAACTATCCAGTTGACACGATCAATCTACCTAGTCTACCCCGTACCATCAGCGCTCCAACTAGCACGATTGAAGATCTCTTTTTGTTGATACATTCAGCTCATGCGGACACAGATATCTCTGCACTTATGATGGTGCAGAGAACAATGTCTATCGAACAAACTCCCACAATCCAATCTCCTGCATTTATTCCCATTAAAGAAATCCTTGATGAAACTATACCAGACACCCAAAAATTAGCCTTAAATCAGAGGCAAGCACTCTCCTTTGATGTCGCATCATCTATAGTGCCACTACATTCAATGCCATGGCTCCATGCCCCCTGACAAGCTCATCTATTTGTCTTACACAAAGCGGTATCACTGATGGCGAAACAGGAAGAGCTACGCAACCTAACACAAAGCAGCCAGTTATCAAAGCCACGTTTGCCATTTGCAAAGATGGGTCTACTAGGTACAACTATTAAACTAGGGATTCAATGCTAAAACTTGGTATTCTGCTCCTAGAACTCTAGCAATCCCAGCCTATTGAAGCATTTGCGTCAGAGAATGGCGCGAAGCTCAATGACGGCTTCGGAATAAGATACGAAGCCGCTCGCAACTGGGCTGCTCAGAGTGAAGATGACATGATGCCCTTCTACTTGGAAGCCACAACGAGGTGCATTGAGTGCACATTTGCCACGTCCGGCCCACGTCCTGATTGGAATGATATTATATTCCAAAAGTCGGTCCGCGAATATGTCCTGAAGCCACTTTGGGACAATTGTCCCTCGCGGTTGAGATGATTTCACTAGTGGTGCTTAGCTACAGGTATTTTTATATGAAAGGGGTACGTGTAGTGAAATTCGAGATGATCACTATCATCATCATCATCATCAACGCCACAAATATCTCAAAGGTTGAGATCCTAACTCGTTAGCGAAGGAGCAGATTTTATACACTAGTAAGAAAATATATCCCTTCTGGGTTCATATCCTGGTGATATGGCGGGCTATCCGGCATATTATTGAAAGTAATAACTTTAACAAGGTCTCATTTCTTTCCCCTTTCGTTTCTTTTTTGAAGCGAGATATTTCCTCTCAACAAAAAATTATTCAAAGTATTTCTCAAGTCCGGAAAATAGACGAGTACCTGAAGTTGATATTCTTTCTCCATACACACTGATGTAATGCAACGTTACCTTACTCTTCCTTCTCGGCTCAACACCTGGCAATGAAGCGATTGCCTTCGAAAAACCTTCTCGACCGAATAATATCCGTCACGGCCATGTAGTCTACTTTATTTAATCCTTTGAATATAAGAATCGAGAAATGATCGAGACATTAAATATACGGTCCTCTTCAACTCACACTTCTTGGTTAGAAAATTCTGTTCTTTTCTTTCCTGTTCCCTTGATCGCCTTCATCTGACTCACTGATTCCATAATCCTCCTACTAAAAAAAGGAAAGAAGAACTCCCCAAACTAATAGTTAGACTACCACTAGCTGTTTGCCCGATTAGCGGCTGCAAGCACGGACCAGATGAGACGGATAGACGTGTTTCCTCCAACCGCCGCGCAGATCCCGCACGACAGTAGCCTCGAGTTCTGCAGTGGTTCCCAACGGGTGGGTCGGCCCAGCGGGTAAACTAGCAGTAACTAATCGGCAATAGCTAGGTCCCTATTTGAGCGATCGAGCACGAGAAATGGGCAAAATATTGTGATATTCTTACCAAAAAGTGGGCTGAGTCGGAGTCGAGTTGAGTGTGTCACTCGTCACCTACACTTTCACCGCTCCTATTGTTGCTCTCGAAAGGGGTGGGAGAAAACATGCCTACACCCGATGGAAACATGGAACTGGACGCGATAATATGATATGTGATGACCGATGACTACCTACGTATGGGATGGATGGAGGTATGTATGTGTGTATGTATGTATGTATGTAGTAGGTAGGTATGTATGTCACTAGGTATCTACATATGAGACAGACAGACTACTGAGCATTCGACTGGCGGGTGAAGAAGCGATGACCAACTCGCCTCACTCTCTCGCGTTGGTTGGTTAACTCACTGACTCACCAGGTGCCTTAGGTAGAATCTCATACAGATTTAGGTAGTTACAGGCACAGAGTTGACTTTGAACGAATAATTAGTTTGAAATGGTAAGTACGAATCAACTTGGGTAACTCCCAAGGTCGGCGACTGGAAAAGAGATGGTCCTGTCCTGTCCTGTCCCGTCCTGAGGTGTCTAGCATCCTGATACAAAACGGGAAAAAGCAATCTTGCTTTATTTTCATTTTCCCCCTGTTCTCTTTTCTTCTCTTTGTCTAACCAAATTCACTTGCTTCCTTTTTTTTTTTTTTTTTTTTCACATCCTGGATCATTATGGTAATCGTTTCTCCTCCCCTTTCTATTTATTCTTTTGATTCGCTGGGCGAGTAAGAAGCCAGTCATCGGGTTCCCTGATTTCCTTTCTTTTTCTGGGAAATGCAAGGTGGTGTAATAAACAGCGATATTGTTGTGCCAGCAGAACCAGAAACCCAAGCCAAACAAACAGTTGCAGCTGCAGGAGGGACATGAATGGTAATCGAGGCTTCGTTGGGTGTCTAAGATTAGGAGAACCAACCACGCATCATCCATTGACGTGTCCGACCAAGTCTCTCTCCTGTCCTATCCTAGCCACAAACAAAAAAAAAAGAAAAGAAAAGGGAAAAAATAAAGTAGCTCAACCTAAGATGAGTTAAATAGACTCTTCATTTCATCAACAGGATGATTCTTTCTTTCCCTTTTTTTTTTCTTCTCTTCTCTTTTTCTTCCCTTTTTGGAATCATTAATCTATCCATCCCATTGGGATTTCAATTCCAAATTAAATAGCCCACAATGGAGCTAGGCTACTCCCAGCGCACCATCAGGTATGTCCCCATTGTGTACCAGGATGATGTCGATCAATCTATATCGACGGCATCCAAATCTACCCTCTCCCCTTCCCGTGTTCTTCTATCAATTTCTATTGAACTGCTGATGATACCACTCATAATCATAATGGGGAGGGGGGAGTAAATTGAAAATATATATCAATTATAATAACAATCATCATCATAATGGAACAGTCCGTACGCAAGTCCGCCCATCACACTCCTCCTGGGCCCACCATCAGATGCCCAAGCTCGTTACACAGTCCCGAGATCGCTCTTAACAGCCTTTCCAACTTCACAAGTCGTTCACAGCCACCATCCATGCGAGTCAATTCTTCCTCTCCCTGATGTCTCCCCAGATATTGGTCATACTCTTGTTCACTATCTTCACACCGGCCAATATGAAACACTTGCCATCCCATCTTCCTCCTCCAGCAACAGCCCCAGCTATGACTGTCACCTAGAATACCAACGTGCCATTCATACATACTCGACTGCTCACAAATACTCCCTCTCCGAACTAGCTTCTCTTGCACAGGGCCACGTGGTCCGCTTCTCTACCTTGCTTCCTGCACAGCAGATCCTCAATGTCGTACGCGAGGTCTACCCCACCCTCATTGACGACGCATGGTTCCGTGTCTACATGGAGAGCATTGTCATCAATGCCTGCCGAGACGACTCCGGATTCCTCGTTTCCGATGGCTTCCTGTCCGCGTTCGGAAAGGGCGAGGATATCCGCTTCGATCGGTTCATGATGCAGATTGCACTCGATGTGGCCGTGAAGATGGCCAGGGAAAAGGAAGAGAACGGGGGGAAGGAAGGGAGTAATCGCTTTCGTTTTCGTGACTTTCGAGAGAATGGAAATAGCAATCAAACTCCGAATGGGTATTCTCATTCGAATTGGCATGGCGCTGGCCAAGAACAAGTTGAGGACGTCCCGGAGGAAACTCCTGGCCGAGTTGACGAGGGTATATGGGAGCATGTGGAGCAGCAAGAGCTTGATCACGAGCCCCAAGACCATGACCAAAAGCATGAGCTTATCCACGATTCCCAACAACCCGAGTCTGGACCCGACCCCGGATCTGACCCCGGATCTGATCCCGGAACCAGCCCCGAGCTCGAGCCCAAGCCCGAGCCCCAATACGAACACCAACACCAGCAGCACGACCACGACCACAACCTGGGGCAAGATCAAGAGTCGGAGCCGGGGCAAGACCAAGATCAAGAGCAAGAACAAGAATACGAATGTGAACGAGATCCCGTTGACTGTTATGGGCCCGTAAAGGAGCCCGTGAATGGCATTGTCCCCGAGGACAGACCGTTAGGTGAGATGGACAGACCTGTCCGTGAAGAACTAGTTCTATCCGATGCGGAACCGGAGCTGGGTAAAGCACCGGAGTTTGATACTGAGCATGAGTTGCTGGACCGGTCCGCCGGGATCGAGCCCGAGCTTGAACTTGAGCCCGAGCCAAAGCATGTGCGATGGCATGAGCATGAGTTCGAGCACGAGCGATCTGAACCCGACCTGTCGACCGCACCATATCCGGCAGAACCAAAATCAGAATCAATCTCCAAGGTGGTGGAGGAGCACTACACAGGAGGAGCAGCCCTTCCAGCAGCATCTCCCGTGATCGAGGCAACACCGCCAGCAGAATCCAGCCCTGAGCCCGAATCAGGAACCGGTTTAACGATGGGAAGTCCGACTCAACCGGCCTCGCCAGCGTCAGGTGAAAAGAAGAAGAAGAAGAAGAACAAGAAGAAGAAGAACAAAAAGTCTGCCACGGCGGAGACAGTGGCAACGACTGAATCGGTGATAAATGGGGTTCCTAATGGGGTTCCTCCCAATCCAATTACTGTATAATGTACCATAATGGCAAGTTTAAGAAAAGACATTATATATACGCCGAATATGAAATGGAATCAAGCCAACCCAAACCAGTTTCTAAAAGAGAAAACAAAAAATAAAATAAAACCGGAGAGAGCAAATTTCTCTCTCTCTCTCTCTTTCTCTCTAACCCGCAGCTAATTATGCATAAAACGAATACTGCGCCACATAATCCACCGTAAAGGATTCTGGCATTCCCAAACAAGTAGCAGGAGGGGAACCACCTCCTGTCTCAACCCGATATACCTCCTACAAGCATATACTCGTCAGAACGAAGGGTAAGAAAGAAAGAAAGCGGAGAAAAAGAAAAGAAAGGAAAGGAAACTAACCCGAAGACCCCCTTCCAAAGCACTCAATTTCAACCATGCCACATTCCCCGTAATCCCAAAACCCGGGACCACCGGCGCATCCATACTAAGCTTATTTCCAGCACGCATCCAATCATGTCTTGAGCCGGTCAGCCTCAAGTCGAAGAACGGATAGCCATCCGCCGTGAAATAGTGTTCCCCGACGATGATTTCCTGCCCGAGGAACCTTTGGATCAGCTGGGCGAGTAAGATGCCGGCGCTCAGTGGCATGCGTTTCAAAAGATCGGGCAGCGTGCCTAGGATAGATTGATCATAGGCTGCAATGCAAGATGCATCGAAGAGGGTGGCAGTCGCACCGACGGCGGCAGGGATACTGGATTCGTTTGCAGATGCACATGTGTAGTTCTGGGTTCCTCGGCCGAGAGTTATGAATTGGAGTTGGAGGCCCGACTCCGGGTCTGGAAGAGTACAGGCAGGGAGTGCGACGTTAGAAATCGTGCAACCAGTCAATGGGATAAATTTGGTGAGGCTGTTAAGCCAGGAGAAGTGGAAGAAGTTATGATAGAAAGCATTGACTTGGAGGGAGAAGAGGAGAATAAGAGCGAGTATACTGGTATGAATATTCCAGCAATGCATGGTGATGAGTATGTTTTGTTGATATTTTTTGTTTTCTTTTCTAACCTTCTTCTGTTTGAGCTGGGAAAACTGTATGTGAGAGAGGAAAAGAGAGAGCGAGAATAGAAGGATATGATAATATAAAGTAGCTCGAACCGGTTCGCAGGCGTTTATTCCATTGATTGGAGATTGAAGAGCATATCCTCGTCTTTTTATGTCTCTTATATATTAAAACTTAAGATAGATCGCTTGACAGTTTCTATTATAGGACATTTTCTGCAGAGCAATATCGGCGGCGCTTAACCTCTCACTGTGTTGGTTTTATCCCCGTGTTAGTGTGGGTACTAAGGGTATGCAATTAAACATAGGACTCTTTCCCAACGCTTATTTTAGTGGGGGCCAGAAATAGGAAGTCCTTTGAAAGGAATCAGAGTTCAAATTTCTTGTCTGTTTTCTTGCCTCTTTGTTATCCTAGGGAATGATTAGTTCTTCCCTTTTTTCAGGCGCCGCCAGCACCAACATAATCAAAGCTGTTCCAACACTTGGGCGAATATGCCTTGCTCTGCCACATTGACAAACTTTAATCCGTATGATTTATTTCTGTTCTTTATTCCTTTTCTTTTGCGTTTCAAAGATCAAAGGGGGGGTCAACTGCCAGAAAATTAGTGCCGTACAAATAGGCAACAGTTATTCATGCATACTTTCTCATGTAATACAATTCCCACTCCTCCCAAAAGACAAAAAAAAATAAAAAAAAAAGGTAGCTAGATTAGAATGTCGCTTTCCCACCAGTCTTCAATAGCTCGACCGTAGCTTTCTGGCTCCAAAAATAGATGGTCTGCGAATTCCAACGAAGGATCAGGAATCGTGCCAAATGGCTCGGTAGTTGGCACAACTGCGGTCGGAAGGGCTGTTGGTCCCACCACCAGCGGGGGTGTTGTCACTGTCTCCGGAGGGTACAAAGCAATCTCTTTAGCAACAGTTTTATGTCCTGAGATCCCTGCCGACCCCACAAGAGGAAAATTTGGATCAGGAGTCATGCGTGTAGCTGGTCGCCCTGACGAATCAGAGAGGGTTGCGCCGAACAAACGGACCGGTGATGAAGAGCGGCTAGCGCGATCGTAAACCAACAACTCCCAAAGAAGCTGCGCATTAGTAGTCCATGCTTGTCGAGAGTGTGAGGCTTGCGGGTCACCAGCAGAAACGTTTTCTCTTAGTCTGTTCAGCCTTTCAATCTAAATTCAATTCAATGCGGCATTAGCCTTGGCTAGCTCGTCCTTGGATAATAAAAACTGCACCAAAGATAGAATTCGATTAGTTCCCTACCATGTTTTGGATATGTGGCCATCGCTGTGCCAATGGATGTAGAAATCGAACACACTTGGTGAAACCCCGCCGCGCCTTCTCTCGAAAGCCTGGGTCGTCCACAAAACTATGTTGGAGATGTATTGTTGCAACGATCAGAACACAGTGAGCGAGCGTAGGGTCACAGACCTCAAATCCTTTGTGCTCAATTAAATCAATTAAGTGTAGTATCCATGCAGTTTTGTTGGTAATGGTTTCAAACGACTGTCGAATAAAGGACTGCGGCATAGTATGTCGAAAACTGCGCAGCCTCCGTGACAACAAAAACGGGTGGTTCAGAAGGCATGGGATAGCAAGGTAGAGAAATTGCACAAACAACCACGGCCCCCAAAACTCACGGCGTTGGTTCAGCTCCTGGAGGCGATGCTCATGGAAGCGGTTAGCATCATATCGGTATTTCAGAGGCACACGACTGTCGAATTCCATGTGTCGATAGGTCACGATTGAATAGTCGGAACGCGGGGACCATGGGGGTGGTGCATCAGGTTCAACCCGGCTGGCCGCGTATTGCATGGCCAAAGACCACACTTCACCGGCCTGGATGGCATATGAGATGAGGCTGAGCTCCTCCTTAGGTGTACTCAGCGGCGCACACTCAGGCATAGAGGCTAGATCATATGTTGGCGAAAAACCCGAGCCAGTGTTGAATGGAGTTTTGACGCCTGCAATGAGCCGAGCCGTTTGCAACCCATCTCCTTGGAGGCTCTGGAGAAGGTAGATACTCCAGAGACATCGACGTTTCTCATCCGGGTCGGCATGCAAAGCACCCAGGATTTCACCGTCTGTATTCACGCTCTGGGCTAAATATACTGCCATGTTAAGATGCAAACCAGCTTGGGCAGTATTGCCGGCTTGAAGCGATCAGTATCTTCATTCATTACGACTAGGAGGCTATAAGGCGATCAAGTACCAGTGAAATCAAACATGGCCAAAAGACAGAGGGTCTGCAGGGTCGAAAGCTCCAAGGGACCACAGCCAACACGCTCCATTACTAGAGCGCGAGAGCTACGGGAGCATTCTTCGATATATGAACGAATGCCACTCCCATCTGGACTACTGGCAAATCGGAGGCTAATAGCATAGATAGCCAGGAGAAGCTCCGGGTCACGCGAATCAATAGTCTCAATGAAACTATCGGGATGAAATAACGGAAGCGGCTGGTAATTGCAGTAGCGAAGGAAGAGCCGCGCCGCATTCACAGAGTCATCGTGCTGGAGATTTGGTTCTAAAGACGCCGGCACAGTAGATGCACGAGGTATTGACGCTGGGGTCGACTGCGGTCTAGTAATGAAATAAGGATCTTCTTGAATTCTTCAACAGCTACCCATGGATTGAGGTCCTAAATATTTACCTGAGAGTCCGTGTCAACTCCTCCAATTTCTCTTCGACGCTCAGTAATCGTTTAGCCTAGCATATCGTTAACCCGAGACTTTCGTAAGTTGATATCCACTCTGGAAGAATCGGATCATAATCATACAATATCCGGGCCTATAGTGTCGCTCTCTCCCTGCGAATACACACATTGCTGGCCCAATCGTTCACAATAAGAACAAACTGGCTTTTCCCCAGGACAGCGAGACTTTTTTCGTCTAATCAGATCAGCCATTTGACCATAAGATCTCAAAATGCGCATAAAACACTAACCGGCAGGGATCACAGGCCTGTCGAATGCGTTTTGCGGGGCGATGCTCCTCGGCCATTTTTTTTATCGAAAGAAAAGTTAGAACGAATCACTATGGATGCATTTTTATCCCGCTGGTTACTGTTTTCAAGGAAGGACGATTCCCCCTTTTTTTTTTTTCCCTTTCCTTAGTAATTTCCTTTTTCCTCTCCTTTCTTTTCGCTCAGCTTCCGAGGAGACTGCAGGAGCAAGGAAGACAATATTAATGAATGATGAGGTGGGGTTAGAAGGCGGAAACTTCAGATAAGTGCCGCCGGTCATTCTCTTTCACCAACTAACGGCTCTGAATCCTGCCATTGAGAACAAGCAGAACAATACAGCATAAACCTCTCTTAGGTAAATCTCAGTGAGTAAATTAGGGATCCATATTAAAAAGTCTCTTAGATATATATTTTCTTCTTCCTAATGCACCTCATGATGCAAGCTTGATATCATCAAGAGCCCGTCCATGCTGTGGAATAGTGGAATGTAGGAAGAGTTCATTAGGGAAGTTTGGAAATGACATTGAGGAAAAACCAAGAACTGTGTGTTGCTAAGAAATGAAATACCAAACCCAAGTCTGAGTCATAAAATCCGAGGGATACTTATACCTCTCCAGATGATCAAGGGGGAAAGCAGATCAGGCATTCAGCTATGTTGCACACAGGAAAAGAGCAATATATTATATTTTCTAAGCTGCCAAACAAGGAAAAGGAGAAAGAAATTAATATTATATTCTGACTAAAGAAAAGGCACAGAAACATTAAAATAATAAATGGGCACGTATATACTGTATTGAGTGAAAAAGGTCCCTATATACAAATATTTAAATTGGTTAAAATTCACTAGACACAAAGCTTTCTGAGCATATCCTTAATTAACTCTTGTTGTTGTCATTTTATTTATTTATTTTATTTTTTTTGGGGGGGTTTTTTTTTTTTTATGAATCTGTATTAGACAATATGGTGTAAGGGTGGTAGCCACCATTGGTGACACACATATCCAGGCTCAGATAAATTCCAGTGAGACCCAAACCCACTAGTTTGCCAATTTTCGCTTCCAGGTATCAAGCCCAACTCTTTCAACAATTTGACCCTTCAATTAAAAGGTGGGGAAATGCCAACTCCTTCCAGCCATGGGGTTGTGGCAGGTACTTAACTCCCATAAAATCGAAATAAACGCCGTAGAATAAGAAAGAAAGGGGGGGAAAAAAAAGGAAATAAAAATAAAAATATAAAGAGAGACTGCCTGCTGGAGATATGATCCGGACCTCCATCCGAAAGCATGCCGTAGAAAATATTGAAAATAGTTGGGGAAAGGTTAAAATGAAGACGGAATAAATCACAACCCAGTTGGTATCTGAAAAAGAAAAATTGAATATCCATACCATAAAATCAGAGAAATCAAAACCCAACACCTTATTCTAGCGAGAGAAATGAAAGGAAACAAGAACCTCCAACTAGCAAAATAACCGGTGCCTCTATGGTCATTAACTCAAGGAATAATCAAAACGTCATGAGAGAATCCCTCCAAGTCCTTGCACTCTGTCCAAAAGCAGCAAATAATAGGCAATTTGAATCAAAGATCGAAAAAAAGAGAGAGAAAAAAATTAGAATAAGAGAGAAAGAAATAAGTTCAGGGTATCAATTCTTCGTCCAGGGGACGGGGAAGAAGAAGGTAAAAAAGAAATAGTCAAGGTAACGGAAGAGGAACGGAAGTTGTTGTACAAGGAATTAGACCCAAAACGGGTGCGAGTATGGTGGCACTACTCTGTGTGCGGGTTTCGAAAAAGGAGGAAATTTGAAGTGAAAAGCAGCAGTGCGATGCGATTTTGAGGGAGCAAATTACTCCTCGTCCTCGCCAGAGCCACCCTCTTTTTCGCCCTTGTGAACTTTCTTGTGTCGACGTAGGTTTGAAACAACGGAGAAGTGTCGACCGCACCCCTCAACGTCACATGCAAATGCTAAACCTCCCAATATTAGTATCACAATAAAAAATTATAATGTTCAAGTTCCCGGGGTACTCACGCTTCTCGCCAGTGTGACTATACATATGGGTTTGTAGAGAGGATGGTCGGGTGAAACGTTTGTCGCACACCTTGCATTTGTGTTTCTTCTGAGTGTTGGACGGCATTTTGGAGCTAAACTGACTCATCATAGATTGTGGTCCTGGAGGAGCGCTGCCAGTCAACAAATTTGATGGACGAGGAAGTGTCCGCGAGAGATGACCGTTCTCGTATGATTCCGAAGTTGTAGAACTATAATCGGTTACGGATGATTCCACAGAAGCTACAGACGCGCTGTAGTATGGGTAGGTAGCTCCAGAAGATATCGAAGACCCAGAGGAGTGGGCCAAAGGGAAGCCATAAGAATCGCCAGATCCTCGTGAATTCCGAGGAGCATAGACATTTCGGGGAGTTAGGTCCTGGCTGAGCGCAACCATGCCGCGACTGGCATCAAGAGCATCACCATATGTTGGACCTGAAGCTGGTCCAGATTGACTGACACGAGAAGCATCACTGTAAAAATTCAGAGCATTAGCTTAAGATTTTGAATTCATGCGTTCGGTGGGCATCTTACGCATGGGATATACGTCGACTGTCTTGGTGATGGATCGGTGCTGCGTAGCTAATCGGCGCATAGCTCGCTGGTGTGAAGGTGCTCATTGATGAAGCAGTGGTATATGTTGGTGCCTGGTCAAAGGAGGTGCGGGGAACATCGTGGGCCATACCCATCATATCTGGGGCCGGGTAAGCTGGCGCAGTTGCGGTTGAGTAGTTGTTGCTTGCGACCATCGATGGCGCAGACACTGGGATACTTGAATATGGCATTGAGATGGCGGGTGGTCGGCTAGCCTCCTCTTGCTTAACATGACCGATTCCGATCTGGCTATTTCCTATGGAAGTCGTATAGACAGGGGGTGTCGAGTGGGACGAGGTGTGCGCTGTAGTCCAAGGATCTGTGAATTGGGGCTGATTGTGTGGTACGCTATGTTGATAGACATTGTCAAACCCCATCCCGCCGTATTGGCGGTTCTGGTTCTCAATGACCATCGTCATGAGGAGTAATTGTTGCGTGAATTAGAAGAGATTTCTAGCTTGTCAACCAGCACGGTTGAAGCAACGATCAAGGGTGGGGAGATTAGCGGTGGAAAATCAGGTGAAACCGAATCAAAACAACAGTGGAGAAGACTCGTGAGACGCAAGATAGCTGAGTGTTGTTCAAGGTTAAACCTGATAAACAGTAATGCTGCTATCCACGTTGTCTAGTGGAAGGCAAAGGGATGATCAATCGACTAAATAAAGCTTTGAGCTGCGCAATGATTTGGAAATGCGCGCGCAAGGTGCAGTGTGTTTGTGAAGAAAGTAAGAAAGTTTAGAATGAGTTGGAGGTCAGGTACTGTAGGAGTAATAAACGCGACAATCCGCCTTTGAAGGTGAGTGACAGAAAAGGCTCTTTTGAAGCCGATGACCAGGAAGAAAAAAAAAAAGACAGTCTGGGGAAGGGCGATCGGCGAAGCTTATGAACAAATACAGGATTCCAGCATGAGGATGGGCCGCAGGGACGAAGGAAAGCCCTGGCGTTGCCGTGTTGGTGATGGCCTAGTGCCACTGACGACGTCCCGTCGGGGACGGTTGCAGATCGTTTCTTTGGGCCGCTTAGGCTTCGAAACGGCGCCAGTGTTAAAAAGAATAATAATAATAATAATATAAATAAATAATAATCACCAAGGAGGGGGGAATAAAAAAAAATAGATATATTAATTAATTAATAAATAAAAAAAAAAAAAAAAAAAAAAAAAAAAAAACAAGTGGATTGCTTAGTGCCAGTGGAAATCTCCAAATGGGAACCAGTTCCTCGGGTGACCCTCAAGGTTTAGATGGGTCCTGTTTATTTAAATTACCTTTTTTTTGTTTTTCTTCCTTTCTTTTTCTTTTTAATTTTTTTATTTTATTTTATTTTTTCTACTTTATCTGTTTATTCTATTTATTTTTATTTTTATTTTTATTTTTTTTGCTTTTCACCTAGTGTCTGCTGTTCTTTTCCCTAATTCTGATTCAAAATATTTTTTCTTTAATAACCCTACATTACAATTTAATAATGTTTACTTGTAATTCGATATTATTCTAGTCTTGTTAATTTTGCTTGTTTTCTATTTTTGAATCTTCAGTTATCTTTTTTTAAATGAAATAGTCTTCATAATAGCCAATACATGGGAGAAAAGCGTAGTCAACCAAGCATTATCCATATTTGTTTTGGAGCTTTCGTGGGAAGGAGTGGGTAAAGAAAGGGAAAAAAAATTAAATAAAATAAAATGAAAAAACCTCCCCCAAGCAGGGGCAAGGAGGAAAAGGGGACATCTGAAACTCCGGGATCGGAACAATGTATGGGAAAAACGGGGGACCACTGTGCAGCCTGTACGTAATCTGTAATTAGAATCGAAAAGGAAAGGTACTTACTTAGAAGGGAAGTCAGATGTGAAGACTGGAGGGTACGGGTTCACCAAAAAAGAAGAATGCTCAATGCAATAATAATACTAATCTGATTATAAACTATAATAAATTTAATAATAATAACAATAATAATGGGGAAGAGGTTTTTTTTTTTCCCTCAAACAAAAAAAAAAAAAAAGCCCGAAAAAAAAAGAGGGGCATGGAAAGAAAAAGGACTGTTGTGGGCTTGCACAAAAAGAGAGAAAGTAAAAGGCAAACACAGCCTAATTAACAAGCAAAATAAAAAAAACTGGAGCACCAATTGACAGTTAAGGGACAGATATTATTCACAAGTCAAAATGGAGTACGTATGTCTGCTATGTCCAGAATGGAGACACCAAATCTTCATGCTATATCCATTTATGGGAAACAGTGCGGGAAAAGGTATCCTAAGGGGCGGTAGGCTCAAACCCGTCTAGGAAGGAAGATGAGGTGCCTCGACTTTGGGGAGGTCGAATAGGGACTTCAAAAGGGACGCTAAATATTTCTGGGCTGACTTAATAGAACTTGGAGGCTATTAGTGGAAAGGGGTAGAGGAAGTGTGGGTGGGCGGTTTGCCGTGTCCAGTGTCCACACAAAGCAAGAGGAACCAGAGCCAAAAAAAAAAAAAGCAAAGTGCAGGAACCAGGAAAGGGAAAGTGAGGAGAATTGGAAAAAAAAAAAAAAATTCAAACCCAAAAAGAAAAAACATTTAAAATTAATATTAAAATAGTAGACACCCGCAGAGAGAAAGAGAAAGAGGAGAGGACATGCAGCGCCAAGAGCTAAGCTTAGATACAGTTACCAAGGTTCGTCTTGAGCCCTTCAGAGAGTGTTTCAAGGTAGCGGGGAAGTGGTAGATCACAAAGATACGTCAAAGGGTATACCCGTTCCGTGGGGGCTCTCATACTCACCTGTTAACATTCAACACCTGGGATTGAAAAGTTTCCAGTGAGTGGATCGACTCCACCTGCTAGGATTCATTGTTCTTCGATTTGTTATGTCTCAATTTTCTATTGTTTTTATTTTGTTTCTTACCGGTCGGGGTGAAATACCCATGCCTCAGCTTCCTTCCAATAACATGAAAATTAGGCATGTTGGCTAATTTGTACGCTACTGCGTGGAGGGGTGGGAAAAATTCGTCAAAGAACGTCTTCTTATAAAAGTTGGAACCTAAGGCAGGTGGGATCAATAATAGTTACTGCTTGGGCAAGACAATCCCCGACTCCCAATGGTCTCTCTCGTCAGACATAACTCCTACTCTACATAAGAATAATACCTGTCTACTGCGTATTAGGTCATAAATAACATCCTGAGGGAGCAAAGAGGAGAAGGGAGGGGGGAGCTAAGATACCTATAATGTATGGAATTTAAACCCCAGTCATTGGCCTCTGACACCCTCAAATGATGGATGACTTGGCCCTCAGGTGGAAGACCCGCTCGCTAGCAGTGGCTACAGGACCATGTATCATGGGAGCAGGTAGGTAAATATTATTCAGCTGTTATCCAGTATTGCTCTTACTTTTGCTTTTATTACTTCTACTATTTTTCTTTTCTTTTTGCCCAGGATATGTAACAGAACAATGTGACTCTAAGTCTTGGCTTTTGAGTCCTTCCACCTATGGGAAAGCAATGCAATATATAATTGTCTTTCTCCCTGTATGTTTATGTAGACACAAATCATCATCATCACCATTATTGCTATCTATATTCTTTTAACGGTGGTGGTGTTGAAGTGTAGCCAAGAACTACCCATTTGATGCATATGTAAAATACCGAACATATATTGGATTTACTGTAGTCCAAAACAAGGGCAATGATAGGCGAGATAAGAATCCGTAACTTCTATGGTTGGTGTAAGGTCACCTATATCATACATGTTGTATGCAAGTGTGTCTGGAATTTATTAGTGACTTGATATCTAGGCCGCGTACACCTTTTCCTCTCTCCCCTTCTCATCTACACCTATTAAGCATCTGCTTCTATCCGGTTATTGGTTCTGAAACAGCCGTGCTAGGTAGGGAGGGTCGAATGGAACCCCCAGAGGACGACTGAGCGGTCTCCTCATGGTCCACACCTGCCGCGCCTCAGCTAATAATAAGAGTAAATAATAGTAATAGTAACCTGGTCTATAGTTGTGGACAGCTTAAACTCGCTATCTAGCACTCAAGACTAATGTTATTCAGGTAGAATAGATTTATTACCCACTATAAAAGGCCACTGCTTCCCTGCAAGATGACGACATGATCAGGATACCTCATTTCTCCCCGGTCGCATTCTGCAGAGATCCTACCAGGCGGGTTGCAATAGCGTCATTGTTTTTTTTTCCCCTCCGAGGCCAACGTGACGTGATTATCTTATTTTTTCCGAGGTAAGAGGGGAAATGATTCGATACTGTTTCAATCACGACACCACCACCCCGCTTGGAAACCCGAAATGGACTACCATTGTCGTCTTCGGGGACGTTCCGGGGAGTGACGACCAGAAGGCGTAATTCGTGCTCTTATAAAGGAGGAATAAGTTGTTATCATGTGAATCGAACTGCATTGATTTGACTTGATTTCTATTTTAGCTGTTTGTTGTTTACTCTCTTCGGCTCCTTCTGTTTATTGTGGATTCACATCATCGTTAAGGATAAGTTAACGGGATTTTTTTCCACTGTTCTCGGATAAGAAAAGTGATCACACTTCTCATGATCCCAGATCGCCGCCACGTTAGGAGGATTCCAGTCCTAGATGGGAAGAAAACCTCACCCGCGGGTCCTCGGCTCTGTTTGGCTGGTGACAGGCGACTAGAAGCCATCCGTGCATGAATCGTTTTGACATCGCTCCATATGATGAGCTGCCACTTCTAAACTATTATTATATTGTATAATTAATTAAATTCTCCCATTCCCATACCCTCTCTGTTTTTTTACACCATTTGACATCCTGATTTGTTACTGAGGAGCATTATCGTGTCTTGGGGTCCTCCACCTACGTCAGTGGCACAAAGGTGACGGTAAAGCCCCAGGTGCACCATCTAACACATCACACACACCACACACACACACATATATATATTATCTCCTACCTTGGAGATATCTGGGTAAATTAATATCCAAGTATTATCATAATAATGCAATGCTATTACGTAGCTAGGAAACGTCAGGGACTAACCACAAGAGTCCTTGCGGACGGTTTTACCTAGTTGAAATGTTTTACAAAACATGTTATTTATTGATTATTTTTGTTATTTAACATAACTATCTATTAGTTACCTACCTCGTTGATAGCACCAGGATCGCTGGCAAGATCGAGATTCAACCCTAAATGCGATCATTTTCTTTTGGAGTCAATGATCATCGTGATCAGTATAAAACCTGAGGCTTGACCGCCCGATGGCCAAACCAAGTGGTCCAGGCACCTGATAGCTCCTCTGGGGGGGAAGAGAGAAAAGAAAATAAAAATTGGACCAACAAACAAAACAACATAAAAAGTACCTATTATTGAGCAAGTAAAAAGCAAGAAAACGTGTGTCAAGGCTAAAAACTCTAGTCATTTCTCGGCGGGAACGCCTTCTCTGCATTGGCCTGAAGCTAGGAGTTGCAACAACGCCATGACCCACACGCATTAAATTATCTGAAGATAGGCACAGCTCATCATTTCTTAGGGACTAGCTTATCTTGAAATTTTCGGGGTTCGTTCCGATATGCTCTTCGATCATTCGATGATAGCCGCCTCTGAGGGGAGCGACAGTCTTGGAGAGGCTGGAAAGAGTTTATGACTTCCACCATCAACCATATTAGTGCTTTTGGTTTTTGTCTACCCTGATGTCTATGGTATTTTCTATGGGGATGTTTTAGTTTACATTAAATTTATTTTGTTTAACATGAGCAATAGAAAACAGGTAAGTTTTTGATTGAAACATCCCCAAGAAAAACGAATGGACATAAGATAATCCACGGAATGAACAAGTTCGGACTTTGAAAATGAACTGCAGAATTTGGGTGTCGCGTGGTGTATCGATTTAGAACTAAGAACCTAATTTACTTTCATTTCATTTTTTTTAATGAAATGAAAAGACAAACTAAAAAGAAAAGGAAAAAAAAGAGGAGTTAATATTTTCTGTTGATGAATGGATGAAAGAAGGGAAGGGTTAAAAAAAAAAAAAAAAAAAAAGAAAAAGAAAGAGAATATGGCTCCAGCAGAGTAGTTCCCTCATGCGCCAATCCGACATACCCAAAACAGCAGGTGCATAAAGGAGCCTGAAGCCTGGAGGCTGAAGCTTACTGGGCGTAACTCGAAGATGTAGTGGACCACCAGACTCAATGCTGAGTCCAAAGGGGGGTGGAGGAGCCAATTAAACGAGCGGAGAACAAGAAAGCATCTGGCACAACTGAAGTGGGTCTAGGTATCCACTGCCCAGTGGTCCAGTGCCACACAGGTCACAATCTTTTTTAGCACGAGGGTACTGCGATGAGATTGGATTGTGATAGTGATAATGAATGCAGAGAGAGAGAAAAAGACATCCTAAAATTCTTTATTTTCTTTTTCTTTTTTTTTTTTGGTTCCCTCTGAGAACTTTCGAAACAGAGGACTTTGATAATAACCATAACCAAAACAATACTAATTGTACAGCAGTCTCCTCGGAGTACGTTGGTCCATGGCAGGGAGGTACTAAGAAAAGGTACCTATCTTCAAATTTCCCCTCATCAGGTTTAGTTATTCCAAGTGGCATGGATACCTGGGTCTTACTCTTTGACTTGACGCGGGGACCCTATTGGAGCTTTGAAAAGGCTTAGAGGTGAGTGAGGTTCGGAGTAGTCCCGTATAGAGTTAGTTGATTAGATGGGTATTAGGTTTAGTTTACTTAGTTTACTAGGTACCTTAGGGAAATAGGCAATAATGCTGCTAATTACGGTTCTTGGGCAAAAAAAAAATAAAAAATAAAATATATATAATAATATAACCTAATATAAAAAAGAAGAACGATTCGCAAGACTAACTTAGAAAGGATATCATCAGAGGGCCAAGCTTCACAATTCCACTCTTAATTCCTCAAACTAGTTTCTGTTGAAAGGGGGAAAGTACTAATCATAATTTAAAAATTGTGGAAGACCTTATTCTGGAAAAAGGTCAATCAATAGTTAAATAATAATCACTGGTTTGGCATCTCCACAAAGTAAACTATCCGAGTAACTAGAGAACGAGAGAGACTAGGTACTTGGAGGCTTGGACCGGATCGAAGGTCGGTAGATAGGTAGTCCAACTGACTGAGGGCCTCCCTACCTATAGTACCTTGTAATTATTATCTTCCATGATGAACGATGAACTGTCCAGATACTCAGAAGAATATGACATCTTAATCCACTTAGCCGGTTATTATATTGTGGATCATGACACATGCTTTCTTCTCCTCTCCTCCATCCCCTGGTCTCCTTGGCAGGCTTTTTCATGATAATACAACACAATCACAAAGGGAAGAGAATCTGCATGGTGTTGATTATTTTATTATTACTATTATTATGTATTTATTTTTTGCTTTTAAATCGAGAGCTATTTTTGTTTTTATCAATTCTCCTTTACTTCTATTCATTACTCTACTACTTTTATCTTGATATAGAAATATCTTACTATAAGACCTATTACTCTAACTATGTAGGTATCTACCTTTTAAAAAAGTAATAGTAGCTAAATAGGTAATATTTCCTTTCCACCCTTCCCACCTTTGATGCATGAGTTTAAGATGTAGAAAGATACCAAAGCGAAGTGAGAAGAGGCAGAAACTCAGTTATTGAGGTCTCGAGATAATTTCTGAGAGAATTAGAGAGAAGACGCGGAGGGTGGGGGGGGGGAACCTGGGGGACTTTCCCTCCATTACTTAACAGTAGGTACGTACCTTACTTACCTGTAATTGTCCCCACATCAGTCAGAATTAAGAGCAGTGTGAGAATGGAGGTTACAATGTACATTCACACACTCACATACATGCCACATGTTTCCTGCATCTCATTTGAAATACTGATGTCCTACAATTATTTTCAATTCTGAAAAAGTTTTATCAAGTTCAATGTGATGGATGATATCTCCTCGCATGTAGCCAATCAAATCAAGGATCACATACCTGTTGTTGATTCCTTCGAACTTGGGTAGTGACCTTAGTTCCGCCCTCGGCACGGAATCTGAACAGGGCAACTCGAGTCCGAAGTTTTTTTTTTTTTTCAAAAAAAAAAAAAAAAAAAAATGTAAACCCCCTTTCATAACTCAGTAATCATGAGTCACAGCCTCACATCACAGGCCTTTTTTTTTTTATTCTTCTCTTAAGATTCATTTAAAAATTTGTAGTTTCAAAGGCTTACATCGGAACCTAGAGGTATGTACATTAGCTAACGTAAGTACTAGCTCACTAGCACAAAGACGATAAGGCACCACAAAGCAATACTTCTATACGGAGTAGATACCTACCATATGCCAACGAACCTCAAACTAGACGTTCCTTCGACATAGGTAACAGTCAGGAGCATTTGATTGTGTCTATTTAGTGTATCTTGGTTTTGTGTGACTATTGAATCTATTCTTATTCGCCCTCTAACTTCAATATTATCTTGATCCCATTGTTTTTGCGTTTCTTCTTTCGCCCCTTTGAGTAATACTAGATAGGAGAGACTGTATTTATGATGTAATCTCAAATGATGCCCCAGGTTATATTTATTCCGAAATCGCCTTCGAAACCAGGGCAGTGGACGGGGTCCAAGCGGGTGGGCTTTACAGCGCCATGGTTGAAAATTAAAAATGCCTGAGCCATACATTCCAGTTAAAAAAGTCAAAAAAAAAAAAAAAAAAAAAGAATGAAAAAGTACGATTCCAGAGTATGACGGCGGAAACAACCAAAGAATAAACATCAACAATATTAGGTATGTATCCATCGTACTCCATAATCAAGAAATTAAAACCAAAAGTAAACATAAAAAAAAATAAAGGAGAGGAAAGAAAAGAGAAAGAAATTTATAATAATATAAGGAAAACAAAATATAATTCTTGTTCAAGTTCCTTGGATTTGGCTGGGCGGACCCGCTTCACAGCGGAAATGCGCCTTGGAACAACAATTGGAACCTCCCACAATCAGAATCAGAGGTGAGGTCCAACCGTGATGGTACCTAAGGTACCTATCAGTGCACCAGCCATCTGGACAGGACCCTCACCGCTTTTCCCAGGTTGCGGGCCCTCATTTGCTGTCAGATCCACTTTTCCACATATTGTGCCTTGCTGTTTTAACCCTTTAAGGTTTTCTGGGCTGCAGGGATCTGGTCTAATCCCATCCTGGCAGCTCGTATATTGCACTTTTAGGGAAAAAGTGGATCCGCAACACGGCACATCATCCTTAGAAACGCGTAATAGTGCCAAAGAGGTTGGCCAATCAGTGATGAAAATCCACCTACCACTAATCCTAAATGTACTGCGGGGTGGTTGGATCAGGTAATTGAGTGGATAAGCCCTGTTCCTAGCTTCTCATTACCAACCTTTGTATCGAGATAGGCGCATTCAGGCCTGTTATTGCCTTCTTTCCTTGGGGGATCTGAGTCCAAGCTGAAGGCCTGAGGGCCACTGGTGGAGGGGAGCTAGAGGAGGAGGTATATTTGAGATGCTAATGCTGACCTTGTTCCCGCCATCAACTGGCGACATCAATGATGACCTATGGCCAACTTAAACTCCACAACCTCCATGGTGTGGGGGGAGGGGCAGGGGCGAATTTTGGGCAACCTATCACAACGAAACAAGAAAGAATAACAGCCTGCGGATGTCCTAATCCGAAGGTCTCCGCCGACATAACTGTCCGATGACAAAATCGGGGTTTAATCTCGCTTTCTGTCCACGAGGTGGATAGGGATAGAGGAGCCCGGAGAATAGGTGATAATAATAATAGGTAGGCATGGTGGATTGAAGAAAAGCCGGTTTGGGAAACAAAAAGATCTCAAGTGATTTATTACCTCACGACAGCAGTCCCAAAGCTCCAACTAGGATTTAATCCTGCTAAAATTTGAGCATTGCTTACTGGTCAATCTCACAGACAGAAGTTAAGAAAAAGGGTTTCTTTTTTCTTCCCTTTTTTTTTTTTCTCGGTCGCAATCGCTGGAAAATGATATGGCATATTTAGGTTCTTTAGCTTAGGGACTCTGAGGTAAACTAAAAGTAAGTAAGTAGAAGATGTGTTTTTTGTCTCCTGTAATCTGACGACAGTAATGATTCCGGGGTAAATGTATATTAAGCATTAAAGATTTGATATCGGCCTTAGACGCAGGAAGAATACTTTGGGTTCAGTAAATCTTCAGGAACCTCGAAGATCCTCCCCTATACCGTGGACCTTAGTCGTGATTGAGGCCCAGATGAAACAACGAAATTGATTAAATATAATTAAAAAAACCCTTATTCACTTTATTCACTGTCTGTCATCTGCATGGGGTCTTTCTTGGCAGATCCCACACACGGCAGATCGCCAGTGATTGGCATCTGATTTGAACAACAATAATAATAAAAAAAGAAATTTACTACTAACTACTTTTTCCCTTGCCTTTCCTGTATCAACTTTACAAAGATATAAGAAAGCGATAATATTATGGTGGGGTGAGGGGAAGACGACATGGATGTTGCGGCCTGATCCGACATCATTTATTTCCCTTTTTTGAAAGTAAGAAAAACAAATTAAAATGATTAAAAAATAATAAATAAAAAACCGGTCTACCACGCCTACCTTTTGGTACGTGGAGTCTATACGACCGGGTTCGAGTTCGTGTTCATATTGAAGAACCAAGATATATCTTAACTGCCTTAAGGAACAACCTAATCTGGATAATGCCAAGGTAAAAGAATAATGGATGAAGCTTCCATAAATATTCTTTTTCAGTTTTGGGTGTAGTGTCAAAAGAGGGAAATTAAATTCTTTTGTGGTTATCGATTACCATGGCTCAGGGTACACTCAGAATTATTTGATACTTCAAACTTCAGCAGGTAAGTTCCAGGACTAGTCACTCCTATGGGCCAATAGCAAAATTGGACTAAAGAAAGTAAAGCCAATATATGGAGAAATATATAGCCTATAAAAAAAATATTGGGGGGGAGTACTTTGTGGACCAGAAAAAAGCCACAATCTGGCAGAGGGGCGCGCTAAAAGCGCGGCAAGCACTTCAAGAAGAAAAATGGATGATGGTACATTAAAAAAAGAAATAAGTAAAAAAAAAAAAAAAAAAAAAAAAAAAGAAAGAAAGAAAGGAGGGAAAAGGAGATCCACATTTCGTAGGGTATTTCTTAGCGCAAAGTTAGTGGCCCACTAGTAATATGGAAGAGAAGGGAGGGTGGGCAAAAGACGCGCTAAAGAAAGCCTCCTGCGAAATCAGCAGCCAAGTAAACCTACTGGCTCGTCAGTCTCATGTTATTGGCAAAGAACAACTGACATTTAATTTAAATCTCATCCCATTGATGCAGCTAGGAGAAGCCAGGGCCCAGGGAATACATTCCCCGGAGACGGCAGATAATCGATAGCCGACCTTGGCTTGGGAATAGATACTCCAATCAGAGGTTGGGGCCCACAGGAGCTTACGCGTGCAACGCCCATTATGACCCAAAAGCTTTACTTCTTCGAGACAACACCTTTCCTTATTTAGAATAAGGCCTGTTGGACTGGTCTGTGGTTTGTCAGCAAGGGTTTGATTCGGCTGTGGATGATGGCAATATGACTGGTGCTGACATGGAATTACCCTGACTTGAATCAAATGGGAAACTCTTGTTTGAGATGAACTCTAAATGTTCTATGGCTATCCTTTGGGTAGGACAGATCAAGACAGCATGCTCCGAGGACTTTGAAATTCTTTTATGTATACATCCTTTTATTTGGATGGGTTATTGTATTCTCCCTTTTCACTTTGTATAGAATCAGTCATCTCCTGCATGAATCATTTCCCTCTAATCCTTGTCCGCTCTTCAAACGAACCCCGCAGGCCGTTAGCCATAAATCCGTGTGAGATCCTGGCGTCTCCACATCCTCACTGCCACCCTCAGGACATGAGGCTAGGAGGAACTTGAAACACGCCAATCCCTTGTGGCCACCCCCTCAACCTCCACTTCCATCTTGTCAAGAACTGTACCTGAAAAAAAGGCGTTGGATTGGTCAGTTGTGATATCATCATTTGAAAATTTCAACCCCAATCATTCGACCAAGAATCTATTCTTGGAAACAAGTCCAACCAATTCTCACTTCTTTTCTTTTCTTTCTCTTTTTCTTTATCTTTTATTTTCCCTATTCAGAGCAATTTCAGGGGTTAGCAAAAATATAGTCGCAAAATGTTCAAGTAGGTAACCACTGTACCTAGGTGCCTGACCCTGGTTATTGTGATCCTGGAGTATTATCCGCGTAGGTCGAATTCTAGTCACCTGATAGAATATGTGTTCTTCCGGATAAATTCATGGGCAGTTTATCTTGTAACATGGAAAGTGCATATCTTCCACACCCACACACACTGCCACCAGAATAAAAAAGGCATAAATTATTCCCTCCAATGTCACATTGACATACATTTTGCTACAACTTAATAACATTAGCAATTAAATCCCTTCCTCTGTTCTCCCCCTAAACAAAGGGGTATAAAAAGGGATGATGGACAAGCTAAGCTCGAACACCCTTCATACTTGACACCTAGGTCCCTTAACAAGCTTCCTCTCAATAGTATGTCAAGGCATCCCAGAGCAAATGTGATACTAGTGTGCAGAAAGTGGAGTCGAGCCAATCTTGGCAGTTATTCAGACATGTTTTGACCCCTGCTTTTTTTGTTTTTTTTTTGCCCTCTTCAATATGAAGAGTAACTTCTATTACTCTATAGGTAATACCTATCTCTGCCTGTAGAGTCGCTGCAAAACAACGCGGTTATCTAATTTTCTGATGTTATGACTGAATTACATATTATGTTCATCGCTATCTACCTACTGTAATCCTCGTTATCTGTTGTTGTGGATATACCTGGGAGGTAATGACGGCTTCCCTACTACTAACTTATCTTAGGGTAGATAAGTCCCACCTGCTAGGTTACGTTGGGACACGAACTTATTGAGGTACCGAGTATGTAGGTACCAATAGTTGAAATTGTGAAATTCAATTGACGCGTGGACTTTGTTGAAATTGAAAACCCTCGGATGGTGGAACTTGGACCCCCAATAACTAATATTTGGTCGTAGTGGGCGGGGGCGTCGTCTTGCTCACTGTCTAATGCTAATAGGGTTATTAAATTAGTACTAAGTGATCGTCAGTAGTAAGTAGTTTTAGTCTTTTAGTCGTTAGTTAAGGTCGTGAATCTGGTGGGACATGGTCGAGCATTGCCTATTTTGGACATTTAATTACTTTAGAACAAAGGACACCAGATAGTCCCTGCAGTGGGACTAACTCTAAACAGGAAACTGGTGTTCGTTCTCGAGTTATTATTATTGTTATTATTATTATTATTATTATCTTGATTGAACCACTTGGGGGGAGGAAGGGGGGCCAAGAAATAAGAAAAAGATCGCAAGTAGTAAAAGGAAAGTGTGCCTGAATTTCATCAAGATAACTAGGTACAGAGGGAAGATATACATATATATTTATGTATGACATATTAACATTAGCTGTAAGCATATGCAAACTGTATGTATTTATGTTTCTTCTATTCTTCTCCCTCTCCCTCTCCCTCTTCTCTCTCTCTCTCTCTCTCTCTCTCTCTCTCTCTCTCTCTCTCTCAAGGCGCGCATGCTACAAAGCACATTTATAGAATATATAAGAAAAAAAAAAGACTAATCCTGCAATGAATAAGCATTTGAAGACAAGGGGAGGGGGGAAGGAAAAGAAAAGAGGAAAATAAAAAGGGCCACTAGTTAACATTAGAAGATCAAAATTCATGGTCAAATTTTAAGTTCATGAAGGGAATATAACTCTAAGTAAACATCTTTAAAAAAAAAAAAATAAGAAGAAAAAAAAAGAAGAATAATAATATTATTTCTTCTCTCTTTCCTACAATTTTATTTTTGTTCGCAACTTGCCACCTACAATTTCATTATATAGCAAGGAGAAAAACGCGTTTACTTTGCAAGACTAAGAAACGGATCATAGCCTATTCGCCCTAAGGAGGGAGCACGGAAGAGGAAGAGAGAGAAGGGTGGGGGGGTTAGATGAAGGAAAGAAATGAGAAGTAAACATCACAGAGCTAGTTACCTAGGTACCTTGCCTTGAAACTCTCCAGGTGGTAGAAAACACAGCAAATAATAATCAGAAGGTACAAATAGGTAAATATGTATGTATGTACATCTGTCTTGACACGAAGGTATGGACACATGTCTTGGTGCCTAGGTGCCTATGTGCCTGGGTAGGTGCCTACTATCAGCTCACCACCAAACTTATCAATTCCCTGGATGGGACTAATCCGTTTTTCCGTTTTCATTGTTTAATTATTTTTCCGACCCTCCCTCAATCAGGAAAACAAAAAAAAAAAAAAAAAAGAAGGATATTGTTTCCCCTTGGGAACCTCCTATCAGCATTGCCCCTGAGATCATCTTGTTGAATGCAAGCTGTGAGGTGTGGATGCAAGTTTCAGGGACCCTACCTATGTGTATGGATACACCTCGCATCGCCATCGTCGTCATCATCGTCATCGTGCCTTCTTGAGAGGCCTTATTTTTATTTTTTTTTCTTCTCGTTATTTCATTTACTATTCCAACGCAATCATTTAATGCTAAAGAAAATAAAATAAAATAAAATAATACACTAATGATACTAATAAGATAAACAAACCCCTCATCTCAGGAAGAGTATTATTGTGGCGTTCGACGGGAGGGGCTATAGATTCCAACAAGACGGGAATATGTTGTACAAGACATGAGGTTCCATGGGACGTCTGATCTATCATCACTTCTACGAGCTAGTTACCTACCAATTTACCCATGCAGAGTCCGTGCCCTTCAATTTTAGGTTTTATTATTATAATTCCTTTTCTTTTTTTGTGTGTTTACAAAGAAAAAAATAAAATACTTCAGGATACTTAGTGGTGGTACTAGATACATAGGTACTACTTTAGATCGCTATATGCAGATCCAAAAAGGGTAAAAGAAGGGTCTATCTGAAAACAGAAATTAGTAGGGGAGAAGTTGGTTAAAAAATAAGCTAAAACGATAAAGATTCACAAATATTAATAATATTCTTGAAAGAGTACAACAAAATAGAGAACAGGAAAAAGGGATAGAGAGGCAGAAGGGCAAATATACCAAACTCAAGCTGAACGAGGAGGAAAACTCCAGCTCCCAAGGCAGTTAGTTATCTGCTGTTCTTATTAATATTTTATTAATTACCTCCCGATTTCCAACTGCATCCAGGAGCAATTTTACCCAATATCGATTCATTTCTCTTTCAAGGAAGCCGGACAATAACTCAACTAAGCAGGAGACATTTTCCCTAGTAACTATATCCAGAGTCTGTTTCAACAATCAACACTATTCCCCGAACTACTGAGCTCGTTAAATGCAAGCAAGGATTAAAGGTGTAAGAAAATATAAATAAAAAAATTAAATACATGGTTATAGTGATTATAATAATTCTTTATTACTAGGCAAATGGCTGGGTTGGTTTAAAATTATCACTCAACCTCACCTCATTACTTCCCGTTTTTTGGTAGGATCCAATGACATGTCCTCGAGGGAAAGGGCTGTACAGTGACGAAAGCCCTTCCCTTGCCCCCCCCCCCCCCCCCCCCCTTTATCTCGTTTTCCCCCCGCCCGCTCCCCCCAAAAAAAGAAAAAGAAGAGGCAGAAGATAGCTAGCTAGTCAGTACTCAATCGTGATACAAGAATGTTGGATGGGACAATGTCCCCAATCAGAAAGGGTCCTGATTAATTCTCCACACGGGCTCCCGCCAAGTCCGCACATGACAGGGGGCCAAATGGAGAAGGCTTACGCGGCCGTAACATTTCAGGGTATGCTTGGCAGAGGAAACTTGCCAGCACATGTGGCCAAGTGGTGGCAAAATCAAAAATGTTTTTTTATTATTTTATTTTTTAATAAGTAAATGAAGAAAACAAAAATCAAAAAGGAAAAAGAAAGAAAGAGAGAGTACACTCATTTCTTGTCTCAGGTCGAATTATGATTGGCTAAGATGGTTGTTCTGTTCTTGGGTATGATTTTGGAGGTGAGGGAGGAAGGCAACCTAGAGATACCTACCCAGGAAGAGGTATGACCCAAACAAGAGGGTCAATATTAGGGGTTAGCTGGAAAGGAAAGACTCCTTCCGGGGAGAGGAGTAGTATGCTGCTGGGTACTCTCAAGCTATCCCCAGGTATCGAGGGCCAAGCAAGAGAAACAATGGATGACGTGCACTTCCACCATGGGGAATGGAGACGACATCCATACCTATGTATTGTCTTTTCTCTCCCATGAGACCTGACAAACATGCAAGTCAGAGCAAGAACACGAGTAAAATAGTATTTCAGAGCAGGGGTTCTTGCAAGTTAGATGTAGGGACAAAGAGAGTTAATGCAAGATTGAATTCTTATAGTCCCTGAACCATCATTTGCTAGGAAGTGATCAAGAAAATGAAAATCATTGCACGCTTCATCCATAGAAAAGAGAGAGGAGGCACTGTCCAGTTTAGTTCGTAGCCTACGTTTTACGAACCTATAAATGCTGGCTTCAAGGCCAACTATTTTGTAGATCTATGGAGATCAGGGACCAATGTTTGTGTGTTGTCACTATGCGGTTGTACGAATTTGCAACCAGTCCTGTTGATCCTAGGGAGTCCCTGTGATAAAAATGGAAGCCCTAGCATCCTGTTGAAAGCAACGAAAATCAGACCTTCAAGGTAGTTTCTTTCCGATTCTTTACCTTGGTCTTCTTTCCCAATTCATAGGATATTAAACCTCACCTGAGGTGGTAGTCGTGGATGGGCTTTTGATTTCCTACTCTTATCTCTTCCTTCACCAAGAATCCCTCCTCAACGGACCCATGAGGAGAAAGACCCCGGTTCATCCCCTCCAACCACCTTTTCTGGCAATGACCTTCTGAAAGGGAGAATAAACGAATTCTGACAATCCCAGTGCAATGAGACAACAGAGCAGGAAATAGCCTCACCCACAAACATTTTCTCCGAGCAAAACAACTAAGTGTGTTTAGCAGATGAAAACAACAATGGGGAAATAAAAGGTCCGCCCACGACCATCACCTCAGTTGAGGTTCTGAGAAAGGAGGTAAATAGGTAGCGAGACATTGGGCCATGTTCATGAAAAAACTGAGGAAAACGATAAAACCGCTAAATCTTGGTGTCTAGCAGCGTTGTGTGTTTTTTTTCTTCACTAGGTTGGTTAAAAACCTAGAAAGGTCTCGTCAGCAAAAGCTGTGCTAACTCATCGAACATTTAATCCAGGTCATTGAAGTGTTCATTTTCCTCCTCGATTGCTCTATCTATTGATCCCTTCTTCCTCCCTTCCTTTTAAGCCTACCTACCCTGAATTTCCTCTAACGAAAGCTATATAGATAACGAACGGGAGAAATAGAAACATAGAACATACGGGCAATTTTGCGAGAGCTGCTTATCTATACTGCTCTAGGTCGCAAGTAAACACCCTGACTTTGCGTTTTGCAACCCAAACGGAGAGCCTTTCATGAGGTGGCAAAGTTGCCAGAAGCCCAAACGGGTGGGGAATGTTAAAAACCTCCTGCTCAGACGGTGATAACCACTGGACCTGTATGGGTAAGACACGCAACGGAGATGAAGTTATCAAAAGTCGTTGGGAAAACAAAAGGAAATTGGAAATGAGAGCTTCCATTGGAGCCATATGGATTTGACATTGTGGTCAGACCTACGTCTCATATGGCGATAACTACATCTTAGGTAGGCGATGCTATGCTTTAAAACCACAGCCTGTTCGTCAGGTATTGGCAGAGCATAGAAATAAATATATAAAGCCGCCTAAGTTGTTGGGGGTTTCGAATTCAAGCTGAATTAAAAGTGTTCTTCTGCAAACGAAAGTCTTCGCGCGGGTCACATACCTAAAATTCTCACTACATGGGAGTTATTGTAAACTCCCAGAAGCCGTGGGTCAAAGGGGGGAAGGGGAGGGGGCGATATTAGGATGTGAGTTGAATATTAAATAACTGTTATCGACCCAGTGACGTCAAGAATTTTGCATAGATGCCTAGGATATAATAATAAAACGGCCTTTATTTGCTCGAGAAAACCCCTATGATATACTATCTGCTTCAGCAATAATGGACACGCGCCAAATTCACACCTCAAGAACACCATTTATGATGAAAACATGCCCAAAGTTGTGAAATATGAAGTAGCAAAAGAAGAATCAGAATACAATAATATAAGAGCACGGGCTTTTGGTACCTTAGACAATGATCATTAACTCAGATCTGTCCAATCCGTCATCCTCTAGGTCGGGATAGTAGGGAACCATTGCATCCGCACTCTGCACGTAGGCGTCATTGTATAGTCGCCAATACGGCGTGCGGACTTTACGCGCAGGATGGAACAGGCCAGCCCAGACATAGTTCATCACTACGCCGGTTCCAACAGCCATCCGTATAGCGTCGATGGCTTCAATCACACGATCGATGACGTGAGGGCTTGTCTCAAAGATATTAGGGAAGACGAGATTAAGAAGATGAACCATCGCATCCTCACACCCAAGACCAACAACACCGAGCGCGATGTGTTTGACGACACTGGCAGCAGTCTGGCGATGTACTTGATCCCGATCAATGAGAGCATCCTCAAGCAAAGGTGTAACAGCATAAACATAGTCCTTAGCCATCTCTCCAATGTATTCGAATAAGAAAGACATGGCCTTCAAAACACCATTTTGAACGTTGAGCTCTGGTACACGATACTCGTTCATAAGTGCGGGGAGAACAGTAAACGGTGCGCAAGTTTCAGCGACAATACCAATGGCGACAGCTGTACACACTCGGGATTGACGTTCTTGAACGCGAAGGTTGTTGAGAAGCGTTGCAAGGACATCTTGGGGGCCAATGGCTTTAGCGATGAATCCGAAAGTATTGTTGGCGGCACGACGGATACCCTTCTTGTGAGCTTTGAGCATATCTAGTAATTCAAAGCAAATACGCATCCACTCGCGGGCGTTGACGGATTCGGGTCCACGATCAGCGATACGGCCAACAAGGTCGATTGTGTTTTCCTGAACTTTTTCATGACGATTGCGTAGAATTGGGGTAAGACGAGGAAGTAGGTCTCGAATAGGAGGTTGCATCTGGTTAATACCAACAACGGTAACGATAGAACGGAGAGCACCGAGAATCGAACCAAGCACTTCGGGGTATTCTTCACCTAGATATTCGTATAGCACGATGCCGAGCTTGCCCATCAACGCGTCCTCTCCGCACTGTTTCATCACCATTGCAATGCGCGAGATGAGATCTGCTGCCTGCTGACGGACGGTGGCGGACTTGTTATTCAAGCGCCACAAGATTGTACTCACAATCTGAGGTAAGTAGGGTTTGCAACGGGTGCCAAGGGCATTCACCACGGTTCCGAAACCGTTCAAAATAACTATATCTTCAATACTCTGCTCCTGGAAGGCGTAAAGTACACCATCAATGAGTCTCTCTTCCAATCTTTCAGATATATCAGCGGCCCCGAGAGAGGCAATTAATTTCTCAACAGTCTCCACTGTCATCTTGCGATAAGGCTCACTTTCATCCTTAAGATTGTTGACAACCCGCTCCAATATTTCGCCCACACCTACCTTCTGTCCCAGATCAACGGTGGTATCAACTACCTGGCGATAGTTCCTCCGATCAAGAGCCATACGTCGAACCCAGAAGCTTTTGAAAAAATCGGTTAAAACATGCTCCTTCAAGTAGCCAGCGGTAACACCATCTGTACTTGCGCATTGAGATACCACTTTGAGAACGACTTTCTTCATCTCTTCGTCAGGTGAAGAAAATTCGCGGAGAAGAATCTCCATGATCTGACTTGTATAGTAGTTGGCGTATTCCTCATCCATGAGAGGGATGATGTAGCCAACAGCCTTGAGGAATGCAGCAAGGCCCTTACCACGTTGCTTTCTGGCTCCGGTCCAAAGAGGGTTCAGAATTTCATCAAAACTTTCGATACCATAGGGATTGGCAGCCTCGGCTAAAGCTGCCACTGCTAAAGCGGTGACTGTTCTGACCTTGGCTTGTTCGTCGCTCAGGTTGTCAGCGATACAATCAACGAGCCCCTTCAGGTGTGGAAGGATAGCACAACCCATTAGAATGGGAATTTGCTGGACGATCTTGACACCGGTATGCCTAGCCTGCCAAGACTTCTTGCTACGACACACAGCTCGGAGGAAAGGAAGAAGGGCTGGAATTCCTAGGGCAGAGGCGACAACTGCAAAGGCTCGAGCAGTTGTGTTTCGCACGTACTCGTCGACGTGATCAATATCAGGACGCATGGTACTGATCATGGTAGCAAGGCCAGCTGCCTTTGCTAAGTTAGAGATAATTTCCCTACCCTCAACACGAGCATAGTAGTCTTGGTCGATAAGGAGCGGCTCGATAACAACAAGAATTTTATGGACATAAGGCCGCACAAGGTCGTCAAGCTTATAAAGCACACGATCGATGACCTTGACTAACAAGTGGCGTTCTTGGTCCTCGAGAGACTTTTCCATTAGGAGGGGCAGAATCTGATTAAAGAGCGGGCCCGCTCCAAATTGTCTTGCATTGTCCGTGAGTTGGCGCAAAGCAGTTTTTCTCATAGGAGGAGTGCCATTCTTAACCTTGAGTAACAGTCTCATGATCTTGCGCTCTTTCAGTTCCTCAACTGTCATAGACGAGTCATCCCCACCTTCCATTAGTTTTCCGAAGTAAGCCATATCCTCCGGTTTGAAGAATTGGAGATCACCAACACCCGGAATATCTGTTGGAAGCTGCTTCCCGAGAGCCCGGGCACTTTCGGGTTCCTGCATCATGAAACCACCAACCCCGGTAGAGCTAGCAACTGGAGCGGGGGTAGCCATGAGTTTCCTTGCGGGATTCCGGATCGGAGCATAACCCGGTGGAGGCTCGAGGATCTTGTATCCCTCCGACGGTAGCATCATGTCGAGTTCTTCGTCCGACAAAGGAGCATTGCGACCAGAGATATCAGTTCCAAAACTGGTTGGAATCATAGGTACACCTACTTGAGAAGGATGCATAGGGGTTGCCAGTCCTTGGTTTCCAACGGGCGTCGACGCCGCGATTGCAGGTGCTTGATCCCACCGTGAACGACGCTTGGGAGCTTCTTCAGTGGCAGCTGGTAGGGTTGGGGCCGGTGTCTGATCCCAACGGGACTTTTTGGACTTTGCCTCCTCGGGCTTCGGCGCTTCAGGGGTAGGTTCAGTGGGCTCAGAAGCTACATCCCACCGTTGCTTACGCTTGCGACCAGTGACAACAGAGACTGTCGAGCCAGCATCCGCGTTTTCTTTGTCCTCTAGCTTCAGAGTGGCCTCATGTTCTTCAACGCCATTTTCGCCAAGGCCCTGCTTTTCTGCTATCAGCTTATGAACACGCTCTTCTTCTTTTTCAAGCTCACGTAGAGCCATAACCTCACGATAAGTCTGGCCTTCTGCTTCGACGTTCGCATGAGTGTTCGCGGCAAAAGGGTCGGCTCTGGTAGGTGTCAAGGGTCCCCGGTTGAACCGGCGTTTCTGATAATCTGTCTCACGGTCGGCAATTCTGGCAGCCTTCTCACGGCCGAGAAGAATGTCCTCCTCTTCTACCCCATTACCATGGGCAAATTCATCAATCTGGCTTTTGGTTGCAGTGTACTGTCCAACCAGGCGGTGTCCGCCATCCGCATCCTCCATATCATCGTCTTCTCCATCGTTTACCGCGATTGAGGTACTATAGCCGGCATATTTGTCGGGGCCATCACGATCGTAGAGGGTGGTATCGAACGATTCGGTAAGGGATGCCTTGGTCGAGTTGTCAGTGCGCTGGCTAGACGGATCAAAGGTCCTAGAACCTTTTTTTCCAGCAGCTGCAGCATTTCGCTCAGCTTGGAGCTTTCGAACAGCTTCGAAATCGGCTATAGGGGTGATTAGCTGGGCGCGTGAGAATTTGAATTGCGGGAACCTACCGTCAGACATGTTTACGGTGAGGGGAAAGTCGGGGACGCGATAGAGAGCACCTAATCTCTATTAAAGTAGCAGTAGCTACATCCGGATAAGAAACCGTGAGACCGGCGATATTAGTGATGACTTGGGGAGCGGTGCGTGAATCATCCAAGCTGATCATGGACAACTGCAGAAAGGAATGAAGTCAGGATGGAGCTAGTGTAAAATTACTAATTACAGTCACGTGATCATACTATTACCCAGTTGGAACATCTCAGTTTGCCACCAATAATTCGCTTCGAGTTGTCAGGTATCATAAGAGTGCATCTATGGGGATCAACCCATTAGAATTATGTTGTGGTGTCTTTTGACTTTCTGTATATAGCCTTTCGATCTATAGACGATTCAAAAGCCTAATCGAGCGAGTCCTCGGAGATAAATATATATCCTTGTGCACAACCATGAATCTATCTACGTCGACAATCACAGCAATGTCTTGGAGAATTGAATGAACCTGTTAATTAACACTGCCTAGCGAATGGGGATGCAGCTTCATTTTAATCGAGCCACCGAGGGTTAGGTACTAAGGTAATCCACGAAAAGAATTGACCACTTATCTCGCTGTAGCCGGAACTCTTATCTACTAAGTAGATCATTTGGTATATTACCACTTATTGCTATTATATCGGGGCTTTACTAACCTAGAATATTATCAGGCAGAGACAGGATATAGCTTTCTAGTATGAGATGGGTGTGGAGTGTAAAGTATATGTCCAGTGTCCAGGTTAAACATTGCTTTCTATTAAAAGAGAAACACTTTACGCAGGAATGCCTAGCCTAAGGAAAAGCAAGAAAGGAATACCAAACGCCAAGAATTATGGATATTGGGGATGGGGGGTTAATGCAAGACTAAAATAGCTAGTATTGAAAATTAGATAAAGGACAGCACCGGGCGGTCGTAGTATGTATGGAGGGCAAGATTAACGAATACGGTCTAACCTGGCCCGATTCATGGCAAGTTGGTCGTCGACACGCTCGCTCTGCACATATATTAGCTTGAAGCCTAATAGCTGGGTGCGAAGTAAGAACCATACCTTATTTGTAATACGTTCCAAATGTCTGTTCTGCTCGTCCAACTCGCGACCAGTTGCCTTAGCAATGAGATTCAGACGACCGGTAGCGCTCGCAATCAAATTCAAATTTTGATCTATTTCTTCCTCCATTGCCTCGTCCTCGCTATCGGCCTCAAACTGGTACTTGGCGCGCTCGCTAATATTGGATTTCCCCTTCTTGGGTTGCAGTTTGTTGGATTCCCGTTCAATTTCTCGGAAAGTGAGTTCCATTCGTTGATTGGTCTTGAAGGCTTCGTTGCGGGTGTCAGCACGAGCG
Organism: Aspergillus haitiensis; assembly: GCA_027569155.1. NCBI lineage: Eukaryota > Fungi > Ascomycota > Eurotiomycetes > Eurotiales > Aspergillaceae > Aspergillus > Aspergillus haitiensis. The sequence continues at coordinate 246,833 of JAPDEO010000048.1, forward strand.
GTGCGCTCGTCTCTATGGGTGTTAAGAACCCGCTCATCTCTTTCTCTCTTCCGCTGAGCGCTGGTAAATGGGTTTGACACATGCACGGCAAACATGCTCTTGTTGAGGGTCTTCAATTCCCTAGCTTTGCTATCTGCAATCCGTCCTTCGACGGCTGCAACATCTAGACTTCTTTCCGCATCATGGATGATCTCTCCCTGAGCACCGAGACGAGCAAGGGTTTCTCGACTAGTCTCTTCTGCCTGAGCAGCCATACGGAGGGCATTCCGGGTGGAAGAGACGTCGCCCTGCTTGATGAACCGGATGTCTTGTTTGATCGCTTGGATTTCTTCCTCCTCCTGCTCTTCAGCGGTGAGCTGGCGCTCCTGGTAGGTAGATGTGGAATACTCGTTGCTGCTGCCGCCATAGCCACCGTTACCACCCTGTTCCGAATACGGGGGCGGGGCAGCACCATTCTGTTGTTGTGCCTCTGCTCTCTCCCTTGCACCACTAAAAAGTGCGGCTCTGTTATCATCCTTCGCAGCCATATCGTTAGGATCGGCGCTGCCTAATCCACCATAGCCGCCAGAGCCATATCGAGAAGTCGCAGGAGTACCCCCGCCTCCATATCGGTCACCTCCGTATCCGCTCTGATTGCCATATTTATTGGGTGCATATCCTTGATACTTGTTGTCACCGGGAGTTTGCTGCTTATGATCTCCGGGGATCCCGCTGTTTGGTGCGCCAGGCTGCATGCCTGGGGGTGGAGGGGTGACTCCCGCATTGATCTTTGCTCTAGTATAAGGGTCCGTCGGGATCGGCTTTGCATAAGGGTTCGCGGCGGGTGCAGGGCTCTTGCTCTTGGATCTGGAACCAAAGAGCGCTAAGCGGTTAGACGAGTCGTCATCGCCGTCGTCGGATTTCTTGAGTCCAAATCGTCTCATGACCTTGGTATTGGAAAGACTCTAGCACAGGAAATTGAAATGGGAAATGGGGAGAGAAAAAAAAATTAAGGGACACAGCTGAGTAGAAAATAGGAAAAGAATGATAAGAAAGGAGAGAGAAGAGGGGGAAATAGAAGGTGGAGATACGGAGGTAAGAATAACTTAATATGAAACCAACGCCAGCACCAGGGGAGGCAGCAACAAAACTCTTTTGCCTCCTGAACCGCCAGGATTACCGCAAGAAGACGGGGTTTCTTACCCATCTGAATGCATTGGGTGAAGTTCTGGGACGCAAATGGGGAAATACCCGTCACAGTACAGTCACAGTGGTAGGGCGACTTACGCTAAACCTATATAGGCTAGTAGCCGTGGCTGGACATTTCTAAGCCTCAAGAGTCACAAGGTATCGACTGCAAACGTCAACAGAGCCAATTCATTCCATCGGTGATCTCTTTCCTCTCCGTTGCGCCTCAAGCGAGTGCTTCTCGCTAGCCATGGCGCCTTATCCTGGTTCTGATGCCGACTATTTCAAGGACAAGGCGCGGAGAGACTTGTTGAACCTTCTTGAAGGCGTGAGTAAGGCTCCTCCTTGCTACCCTTATAAAGCAGCAACTAGAGCTTCACCTCCGTTTCGTGTTGCATCTAAGCTGAAGTCTGCTATCGTGATAGGTTCGGGGAAAGAAGAATCTTGTCATTAGTCAAGGACTGGCTGGTCCGGTCGGCCTTTTTGTCAAGTTCTCCCAACTTCAAGAGTACGGCGTAGACCGTGTATTTTTGCTCGAAAATGCCAATGTGGACTCCTCTCAGCGCAATGTTGTATTTCTAGTTAATGCTGAAAAGATCCGCCAGGTGCGGGCAGTGGCAGGTATGTCGTACTATTTCCTGTTTAAATTCCTTTTTACCACCCCAGCTATTTCCCCTATTGTTCAACCCTTATGGAACATGTATCCCGCTGGCACGAACAGTAGTAGATTACGCAGGTTTATTATCTACTCTACGTAGTCTGTTGAGTTCCCTAAATTAAATGATCCTTTTATTTTCACGAGCTCATACATAAAGCTTTCTCTGTCTCATACCCGTCTTTTCTAATATATGATTGAATGCCATCAGAATGAGCTAACAGCCCCAAAGAGCAGATTCAGGGACTACAACGAAATAGCAGTATCGACCATGAGTTTTCAATTTTATGGGCCCCACGACGGACCCTTGTAAGCAACACAATTTTAGAGGGCGCAGGGATCATCGGAGATGTGAACATTGCCGAGCTGCCCCTCTACTTTTTCCCTCTGGAGCAAGATGTTTTGTCGTTGGAGTTGGATGAATCCTTCAGCGATTTGTACCTGCATAAGGACCCAGGATGCATCTTTCATGCTGCTAAGGCTCTTATGGACATCCAGCAACGACATGGCTACTTTCCTCGGATCATCGGCAAGGGCAACCATGCAAAGCGGCTATACGACCTATTGTCACGGATGAGAAAAGAGCTCGACGCAGAAGAAAGCTCAGGATTGGGTCCCCTTTCCTCTCGGAGTCTCCTGCCTAGCGCAAGTATTGAAAGTTTGATAATTATCGATCGAGAGGTCGACTTTGGTACCCCTCTTCTCACGCAGCTGACATATGAGGGCTTGATCGATGAAATCGTAGGCATCAAAAATAACCAGGCAGACATCGATACGTCCATTGTTGGTCCTAGCTCAGCACCCCAGGTTCAGGAATCATCCAAAGCTCCCCAACAGACCTCTAAACAGGGTCAGAAACGAAAGATTCAATTGGATGCTTCCGACCAACTGTTTAATCAATTGCGCGATGCGAACTTCGCTATAGTAGGTGACATCTTAAATAGGGTGGCACGTCGACTGGAGACGGACTATGAAAGTCGCCACACTGCAAAGACAATGTCAGAACTCCGTGAGTTCGTAAACAAGCTTCCAACGTATCAACTGGAACACCAGAGCCTCAGAGTCCACACCAACCTTGCGGAAGAAATCATGAGGAATACTCGCTCGGATATCTTCCGTAAGATTTTAGAAGTCCAGCAATATAATGCCGCAGGATCTGATCCCACATACCAACATCCGTCAATTGAGGAGCTCATTGCCCGGGATATTCCCCTCAGGGCTATCCTCCGCTTGCTTTGCTTGGAGTCTTGTATGTCAGGAGGGCTACGGCCCAAGGACTTGGAGAACTTTAAAAGACAAATTACCCAGGCTTACGGACACCAACACTTGCTAACCTTTTGTGCATTGGAGAAGATGGAGCTTCTACAGCCCCGCTCATCTGCAGCCGCCATGCTGCTCCCTGGTACTGGTGGCCAGGCAGAATCTAAAACTAATTACAGTTACCTGAGGAAGAACCTTCGCCTTGTGGTCGAAGAAGTTAGTGAAAAGGAACCCAACGACATTGCCTATGTATACAGTGGTTTCGCTCCTCTCAGCGTCCGACTTGTTCAATGCGTTCTACAAAAGCCATATATACTTTCCCTCATCAGAGGTGGCTCGGCCGTTACTGCTCCGAACCCCGCTAACACTGCCTCCCCGGGTTGGCTTGGATTCGAGGACGTAGTCAAGAGTGCCCGCGGCGCTACTTTCAGCTATGTCCAGAAAGGAGATGACAAAGCTGTACGTGCGCGCCAAACCCTTAGCGGTAACAATGTCACTAAGACTGTGTTTGTTTTCTTCCTGGGTGGTATCACTTTTACGGAAATCGCGGCTTTACGGTTTATTGCGGCACAGGAGGCCCCGCGGCGTAAAATTGTTATTTGTACAACGAGCATTATTAGTGGTGACCGGATGATGGATGCTGCGATTGAGAAAGGGAGCTTTGCCTTGACAGAATAGCAAACAGTGGATCCATGTGGTGGAGTTTGTGGCCTCTAATAGTATATATTTTGTTTTGCTGCAACTGATACCAACCAACTTGAGTCGAGTAATTTGATATGGCACTATTAGCCTATGTGATGCTTATGTTTGGAGATAACATGACTACTTATGTATGGCGTAGTAGTTGACTTCCACTGAGAAACCTGGAAAACCTAACTAGGTAGAAAGTTGTAGAGACTTGAACCTTTTTGTGCCTTTTTTTTTTTTTTCATTTCGCTAAGAATTTCAACAAAATGTTGCAAACTTGTAACATCTTGATGAGTGTGATTCTGACTAGTCGAGATTAATATCTGAATCCGGAGTTTACGCCCATGAGCCGTCCTTGGTATCTTTCTATAACCTCGCCTAACTTCACCATGACGCCGGCAGACAGTGTCCTTATTTGATCGCGGGGATCGGCAGTATCTTGAACCGCAGGTGTACGTTCAAATATTTCCCCAGCCCATTCACGTAGTTCCATTACTTGAGTTGCAAACTGGGTAACTAGTCGTTCTTCACCCGAGGTACCAGACTCCACATTCAAATCAATGATTGCAAGGAAGAGCGATAAAAGAGCAGCTACAATTGTCGGCTCGTTGGATGCGGGACGGGCATGTAGAGATAGAAGGAAGGTTAGCGTTTCGTGGGTAAGAGAGTCGAGGAAAGGGGTGTGAGGGCCCATTGTCGAGAGGACAAGTGTTAGTGTTTGAATGAAGAGACAAAGTAGATGAGGTACAAAGAACGGATTATGTGAGGGCGCGGTTGAGCTGTATATGTCTTTGTTAGCCTCTGTCCCACTCAAGCATGATCCCTGGATGGATTGATGGATAGTCGTTACTTACGATGAGAATTGTGCTATCATGATTTCAAATCGTCGTGTCAATGGATAGAAGAACCCTTCCGATAGTACTTTATAGAGATCTTTCACGGTGGACTTTTGTCGTTGAGCTTCACGGTGCTGCCGTTTTCTTTCCACTTCCATTCGCGAGGAGAATGTTCGGATTTTGAGTGCATTCGGGCCGGTAGCTGTGTTAGCGGCATCAGCTGCGAGTGGCTGCAGGGATGCCTGGGATAATTGTTTCGTGAGGGCCGCTATTGGTGACGTATTACTGTGGTAAAGAGGTTCTAGATTGAGGGGAAGCCGTTTCGATGGGAAAGAGGAGTCTGGCAATTCTGGGAGACGAAGCATATTTGCATCTTCATGACTAGATCCTGCCAATTCTCGCACGCTAAGGCCAAGGGCTGTGAGAACTGCAGATCGTTGTACCTGGGATAGATCTCCATCAAAAAAAATAGCCGAAAACCAACAGCCCATATTGAGGGGTTGAGATACTATTAGGGCGATTATGCTTTGAAGACGGTACTCATGGAACCGTGGAAATTTGCTTTGTTCTTGCAAACCAATGAGAAGAAGCGCTAGCTCATTGGTGTTTTCCGAGAGTTCTGTTCCGAAACCAGTTTTACGTCTAATTAATGAAGGAGCAGTGCTAATGCCTAGTTCATAGCGGTCCAAATTCTCCGTGTCTCTTAGATACGCTATGAGATCGTGAATGTATCTGAATAAGAATTAGCCACAAAGAGTTCACAAATAACGAATTTGGTCGCAAAACGTACACTGGCACAGCGGGCTTGTTGCGTTGGATCAGAGTGGGATCATCATCAGAATCGGAAGGATCCTCATCTGGCTTTGCGTAGGGAATTAAGTCTTCGTCCTCAGCATTGCCATCATCTGATAAGTCTATCTCTTCAATTACAGCGATCCTTGCGGCCGACCTAGTGGCCTGAGGCGGGTGAGCTTTTATAGAAGAGTGTCCCTTTTGAGCTTTCATGCCACCTTCAGAGGACTTGAGATAATCCAAGGATCCGATGTTGTCCTCTACATTGACAAGGTTCAAATACCATTTTGCTTCTTTACTTTCCATTTCTTCAAGATCAAATCTCATTGCTTTCCCGGGCTCCTCAATCAGCCGGGAGATCGCAGTACCGATAATCATGCCAAGAAAACGAGCTCTGGTTGAAGCAGCTGCTAATCGATTTGAAACTGCATTGAGGAAAGTGCTTGTACGGCCGATGCTTCTCATTGAAGCTGGTTCAAGGCGCTGGAGATAGCCAGCTGCGAGGAGAGTGACCTGTGTGTTTACTGCGACACGTTAGCTTTCTTTCTCACAGTAAATCTTTTTGTTAGCTTGAGAAAATATAGGCTCCACCTTCTTGGCTTCTTATCGGAGCATGCTGTATATAGATCTTGTCTGCTGACTGTCTAAGACTTCTAGTAAGTAAAGTCATAACTAGGCCTGAAATGAAAAGTTAGAAAATTGTGAATATATATATGTACGAAAAACATATATTACCGTCTTTCTGTGCGAGGTTGGCAATTAGCGCTCTAAGTAGCCCAATCGAGCGTATCGAGCCACCTTGTCCCTTTGAAAGCCAGTCGACAAGTTGACTTTCCAAATTTGAGTTATTAGGTATGATTGTTGAACAGAGAGCCGCAACACTATCAACCTTTTGGTCTAAGGAGGCTGGGGTCCTCTCAGAACTTTCTTGTGAGAAGTATTTCTTCTCAACGTCTCGAAAGATAGCTTCTACTATAGTGAGTTGTTCTGCCCTCCGAAGATGATTCAAGAGAGAGAAATATTGTCTGGGAAGGTTCTGATCAAGGAGAAGCCCAGAGTATACTTCCCTTACTAGTTGATCTGGTATAAATTATTTCTTAGCGCTAGGGTCTGGTACTTAAAGGAAAGATTTTTATTACCTGTATAGCCAAGACTCATTGCTCTTCCGGTCAGAGTAGCAATCGCTCTCCAGCGCTGCTCTTCACCGCGCGCCTCAGACTTCGAAGCCATAAAACAGATACTGCTACCAAGCCACGAAACATACCGTGGCCCATCTCCAATCCATGATATAGCGCTGGAAGTATCGATTTCTGGGACCAGTGTAATAGCTTCGGCCGATAAGGAGAGAATTTTACTAGCACCAATAAGAGTGATATATTCCTTCCAGGCTGCCTGTTTTTGTGCCTGGTTGTTGTAGAGGATTTGTATTTCAGTATATAGACGAAAAGACAGATCTCTTGGCTCCAATAGAGCAGACATGAGGGCTAAAATTTCTTTAATTTGAATCTGACACCCAGATCCTTTCGCCTGTTGTGAAGCGGATCGAGAGAGATGAATAAGAGAGCGGAGCTGTGTCACTAAGCAGCTTATTCCAGGAATGCTACTGAAGCAACGCAATAACGCGCCTCTCAGCTTAGGGTTTCCAGGCTTTGATTTCTTAGATCCTGCGGTGAGAGCATCCCAATGATCTGGTACTGTGATGCTGACTAGAGCATTGAGGATCTGAGCTGTTGTAGGACTTGGGACTCTGATATCGAAAAGAGTGGGCGATGCCTCCTTACGAGATGGATCTAGGACTGCGAGAACTCCGGCTATTTCATCTTGACTTGGCCTGGATTTCAAAATTGATAAAATCCGATCTGGGGAAGTTGGGTCCGTATCGACTGTGCCAAGATCGCTTCTAGCCAAACTAAAGGTCTTTTTTTTTTCTGCTGCGTTTAATAGGGAAGGTTGTCTATCGTACGATAAGGTCTTGATCTCTGTAATCAAGCCATCCATTTTCATGAGGAAAGCATTAACTTTGATTGTTCTGAGAAAAATATCGTGAATTGAAACTTCGTTGAGAGAGGGTGTTGATTGTATTGGGTCATTTCTGATTAGTCATATAATGTTGCCTTCAGGCAGAAAGTTCACGTGCGATAAGGCGCCATTGTATTGTACCTGTTACCTGGCAGCGATGATACTAGTTAATCATCTTGGTGGGGAGCACAGATTCCCTCTTTTTCATTACTCGATTATATCGGCTTTCTATTGTGGCAACTCAAGCGACAACATATTGTCGCCTCTAGAAACTGCCCGAGAAGGATCATTAATAGAATTAGCACATAGCAGTAGAACACATCCCCCTCCGAAATGGCATCCATAGACCCTTCGCTGCAATGGTGAGGTCATTTCCTATTCTTTCACTAGAAAACATACTCACCCACTATAGGAAGTACCTTTACAAAGTCCTCACAAAGGATGGCCCTTTTTGTGACCCGGACTGGGTACCAGGAGAAGAGACGATCAACGCACTTGAATCGTCTAAGATATTGTGCGTATTCTCCTTGACTACGAATAGTATGTGCAATGCTGACCTATCTCTAGGGTAATGTCAGTTTCCATGTGAGAGAAAAAAAAAATATGAAAATGACTAATTGCAGGTGAATTGATAGTGGTGCTGGAGGCTTGGGTTGCGAGATTCTGAAGAACCTCGCATTGTCAGGTTTCAAAGACATCCATGTCATCGATATGGGTAAGTAGCCCGTCACAAAAAAAGGAATAAACTTAGCAATACTCTGCTAACTTTGATAGACACTATTGATATTTCCAACCTAAACCGGCAATTTCTATTCCGCCAATCTGATATAGGAAAACCTAAAGCAGAGGTTGCGGCTGCGTTTGTAGAGAAGCGAGTCAAAGGAGTCAAGATCACCCCTTACGTAGGAAAAATTCAGGACAAAGATGAGGACTACTATATGCAATTCAAGATGGTTGTTTGTGGCCTTGATAGCATTGAAGCTAGACGGTGGATTAATTCCACGCTCATTGGAATGGTCGATTTTGAGAACCCTGAAAGCTTGAAGCCTCTGATCGACGGAGGCACTGAAGGTACGTGAGAAATGCTGTTATGAAGTAAAAGATAAAACTATATAACAAGTTTTTAGGGTTTAAGGGTCAGGCTCGTGTGATTCTGCCCACACTTTCATCTTGTATTGAGTGCCAGCTTGACATGCATGCTCCGCGACCTGCTGTACCACTGTGTACTATTGCGACCATTCCCCGCCAGCCACAGCACTGTATAGAGTGGGCACACCAAATAGCTTGGCAGGAGCATCGTAAGGATGACTCTTTTGACAGCGATGATTTGGAACATATTGGTTGGATCTATAATGCTGCCCTTGAACGGGCGAAGCAGTTTAACATCGCTGGGGTTACCTTCCAGATGACTCAGGGTGTTGTGAAAAATATTATTCCTGCAATTGCCTCCACAAATGCTGTCATTGCAGCAGCTACTACATCAGAGGCACTGAAAATTGCCACTTCCTGTAACCCATACCTGGAAAATTACATGATGTATGCGGGAGAAGAAGGCGTTTATACCTACACTTTTGAAGCAGAAAAGAAACCTGATTGCCCAGTTTGCGGAAATCTCGCACGGAAGATGACCGTGGATCCCGATATGACCTTGGAGGCTTTTATTGAGACTCTGGGAGAACGGCCAGAGGCGCAGTTGAAGAAGCCGAGTATGAGAACTGAAGAGAAGACACTTTACCAACGATTTCCTCCTCAGCTAGAGGAGCAAACAAGAGCCAACCTGAAACTTAAACTTCGAGATTTGGTAGCGGACGGACAGGAAATCGCAGTTAGCGATCCAGCCTATACGATTGATTTTCGATTTCAGCTGCTTTTCGTTTAAAGTGTACAGCTACGAGGGTTTTCGGGAATGAACATTTTGTGATGACAAACCCACGCTTATTTACGATATCTACCTAGAGATACTTAAGGAATTCAACTTTTTTTTTCTCTATCACTGGAGAATTCCTCGCCCAAGATCCTAATAGTTCATATAAGGGCTTTCAGAAATTCTTTTATCGTCGTAAACATACAAGCTGGAAAACAACAAGGAATATCCAACGCCAGGTAATGCATTATATAGAATAGAAAAAATCATTTTCAGTGAACGTGAGGGGGCTTGGAAGTTACCGCATGAGGTCGGTCAAGCCTCTCTTCCATCTTGCACACTTTAGCTTTAGCACCTTGACACTCTCCAGGAAAAGAACATCGCTGTCGAATTGCCCTGTGCTCTCGATGCTAAAGATAAAGTGATCCCGAATACGGCCAAGTTTTACCTTGCCCTCAAACTCTTCATGCCTCAAACACTCCCTGCTGACAGTGTCGTTGAAGGCGTCACGAACAACTGCCTTCAACTCTCCGGCATGGCCATAATATTCGGTTCCCTTTTGTGCTGATTCGTCTGCGGTGATAGGTTCAAGGCCGATAACGCCCTTGGGAAAGCACTTGGCAAATTTTTTAGCATCTTCGCCAATGATAGGGCGCAAAATTTTGATGTCTGGCATCAAACGATAGGATGCAGTCGCAACCGGAGAGAACTTGGCATGATCTGCTCCAATACCCTTGATACAATGTAGCTCCATATCGATTTTCTGTCCCGGACGGAGCTTGGCGATTAGGATGTCTGGGTTGACAGGTTGGATAGCGCCTTCGCCAGTGAAATATTGTTCTTGGCGACCGACAGGATGGAAAGTGATGTCCTTGGCGTAGACATGCGCATTGCGATATAACCTGCGGGGATCTTCCTCGTCGGGAGAGGCGTTTGGGTTCTTTGTGCATTCAACATCCAGACGTAAGACGATAGTATTGTAATCTGCGGGGTTGCTCCCACTCTCGGGGTCATCCTCAGAAGGTTTCTTGAACCATCGCATCCAATTAAGTCCCTCCACAGAACCTTTGAGCGGGATTAGACCTAGTCTTTGCGCAAGCACCTCGTCCTGGATCACGGAAGTGTTATTATGTACGAAAACGAATTCGATAGCAATGGAAGGGACTTCAGCCATGACAATTCGACGGAAAGCATTGGCGATCGATGCATCAAGTCCGATGAGAGAAAACGAGGATTCGAATTGTTTGTTCTGGTGAAACTCGACTCGAAAGTCCTGTGGTTGGGAAAGTTGTTTAAGCTTCGTGTGCATTGTAGCGGAAATAGTTGAAATAGAATACAAACCTGTTGAAACTTCTCTAGAGACCATTCATGCGACTCACCAGGCCAATGACCAGGGAAGTCTGTGGAGGCGAAGTTGGTCACGGTCTCTGCATTGATGCCCACGATCTGGAATTGTGATTAGAACTGGAGAAATTGTCTAAGAGGGTCTAAATTAAAAATTATATATTTACCCTTCTGCGTTCTATTTCATCCTGTGAGGGGACAAGAGGTGCCATATTGGAGAAATTAGAAGAACCCTTTGGTAAGATAGTGTGTGGTGAATTTGGACATTAAAGGTGAAGCAAAAAAAAAGTTCTTTTTTGGAAAAGCGGCAGTATTTTCTGCGGGTGACAAGGCGGGCAGCACTACTTGTCTATAGTGCACCTCACTAGTGTAGCTAGCCCAGCAAATACTCTGGGGCGGTAGACCTCTCTGGAGGGAAATGATTAACATCTGGGTGCAGAATAGTAAGCTGCCAGAGACCAACCAGAGGCGGCGTGATGACCAGAAGCTCTACACGTGACCATCCAAATTGAATCCCATCGCAACCTCCAACCATCAGTTCAAATCGACCTTCCCGTCGAGTCTCCCACCCTTCGCCTCCGACTGAGGACAGTCAGCCTTTAGATCCTGCGTGCCTACTTCTATATTTCCTACGAATGGCTGCTTCCTTCACTCGCCTGGTGGGCAATGCGCCCAAAAGGCTTTGTCTGCGTTCCTCCGGCCTTAACAGAAACAATGCCCTCCCCAGGTCCCGCTCGATAGCGACGTCTCTTCCTCGTCGGGCGGCCGAGTCCACCAGTTATCAGGCTACTCGATTGATCCCGACTGACCCAACCTTTGCACATTTAGCTAACAAGGGAGCGTCAGAATCCGAGACCCCCGCAGGTCTCGAGTCTGAAGACGAAGGGGTGGGCCGAAAAATCCGCCATTACACCGTCAATTTCGGTCCCCAGCATCCTGCTGCTCACGGTGTGCTTCGATTGATCCTTGAGTTGAACGGTGAAGAGATCGTTCGCTCCGACCCTCACGTTGGTCTGCTTCACCGTGGTACGGAGAAGTTGATTGAATACAAGACCTATATGCAGGCTCTGCCTTACTTCGACCGATTGGATTACGTCTCTATGATGACCAACGAGCAGTGCTTCTCCCTGGCTGTCGAGAAGCTGTTGAATATTGAAATCCCCGAGCGAGCCAAGTACATCCGCACGTTGTTCGGAGAGATGACCCGTATCCTGAATCACCTAATGTCTGTCCTTTCACACGCTATGGACGTTGGTGCGTTAACACCTTTCTTGTGGGGATTCGAAGAGCGTGAGAAGCTTATGGTAGGCGAATGAATCTCTCTTATTTCTGACACGGCCTTTTTTGCCAATCAATTGACCTTTGTGGTTTGTACCTCAAATAGGAGTTCTACGAGCGTGTTTCCGGTGCCCGCCTCCACGCTGCTTACGTCCGGCCCGGTGGTGTTTCCCAGGATCTTCCGCTCGGTCTTCTTGATGATATTTACCAGTGGGCCACCCAATTTGGTGACCGTATCGATGAGACTGAGGAGCTACTCACCGACAACCGTATTTGGAAGGCGAGAACCCAGGGCGTTGGTGTTGTTAGCGCTGCGGATGCTTTGAACATGAGCTTCACCGGTGTCATGCTTCGTGGCTCCGGGGTTCCGTGGGATATTCGTAAGTCGCAGCCATATGATGCGTACGACAAGGTCGAATTTGATGTCCCCGTTGGCGTCAACGGCGACTGTTATGATCGTTACCTTTGCCGTATGGAGGAATTCCGTCAATCTCTCCGTATCATCCACCAGTGCTTGAACCAGATGCCTGCTGGCCCTGTTCGCGTTGAGGATTATAAGATCATGCCCCCCCCTCGTGCAGCTATGAAGGAGAACATGGAAGCTCTTATTCACCACTTCCTCCTCTTTACCAAGGGTTACGCTGTCCCACCTGGCGAGACCTACTCCGCTATTGAGGCGCCCAAGGGCGAGATGGGTGTATTCTTGGTTAGTGACGGTAGCGAGCGCCCCTACCGTTGTAAGATCCGTGCTCCTGGATTTGCTCATTTGGGTGGTTTCGATCAAATTTCTCGCGGTCACCTTCTGGCAGATGCTGTCGCTATTATCGGTGAGTTTAAAAAAACATTTAACATAGGTTTGCAACCTTACTGGAATCTATTCAACTGATAAATTGTACCAATAGGAACCATGGATCTCGTGTTTGGTGAAGTTGACCGGTAGAATTGGATGAACTTTCCGATTTCCAAGCTTCTATCGTCTCCGGAAATGCATCACATCAGCTTGAAACCTTATTCATAAAACGAAGGAAAAACCAAAAAAAAAGCTAACAGACCAACAAACAAACACGTGGAAGGAATGGAAACAATTAGACGTGAAGATAAAATAACCATAAAAATCACACAAGAGGTCTATCTGTGGTATTTATCAGGCTTTTGTATTGTATGGGAGCTGTCATAGAAGACATGGTGATTGAGTTTTTACCTGTATCAGTTCATTTTAATGGCGTTGTTATTCTCTACCAATATTTTCTATTTTCTATTTTTTTCCCCCTCTCTCTGTTTGTGTCATCCTACCTACTCGCACCTTGATGGACATCTCTTGTTTTCCTTACCTTTAACCTCATCCTGTGTATAGTGACACCAAACCCATTTTTGATGTGTATGAAAGTTCATATTAATAATTGTAGTCTTCGTTAAATCTCTTCAAAAAAGAAAATAAAAAGAACTGGTGAACACTTGAGTGTATTTGATCTTTTGGTCTTCAAATTTGAGAAAACTAAATAACTAAACGCCCATTGGCATGGAGAAAGACTATGTAAAGATAAATGGGAGGGGAAAAAAACAAGTAGAATTGCTGAAGAATTGATGTATCCATAGTTCACACTTCGCCTGTTTAACTCCGTGAAACTGTGCTCGTGAGAGGGAGTAAGGAAAAGAAAGGGGAAAAGTGAAAGAAAATAAGTATAACATAAATTGGCGCCTAGGCCCATGCAAGTTGAGATATTCATGACGACCAACACACCTACCCACTTACCATACAGCTACTCCTTGCAACTCAATAATCACTCTACACTCGGCGAGCCATCGAATGAAATGAAAGGAGGCAAAAAAAAAAAAAAAAAAAAAAGGAAGTAGGGCAGAAAGAAACAAAAAATATTACACATTATCATCATCATATAGAAAGTTAATATCGCGTGGACGCCGCCGATTATATGAGACAAAATCACTATCGCCGGGCGGACGCTCATTGCGATTATTGGCGGTCAACATGCTTTGAATACTCATGCAGACGCTTTCCACTGTTTGGACGGGCGACCAGCCAGCGGAGCTTAAGAGATCTAAGCATATAATACCGTTGCTGTAGATATGTGGGTGGATTGGGATGGGGCGTTGTGTTTGTGGCGTGGTGCCTGACTCGAGGATGAATTGGACTTCGGGAGGTTCTGGAAGAAATTGAAGTAATGTGTTAGTTATTAGACTAAAAAGTGGGCATATATTATTCTAATTAAAAATATATAATATAGGATAGAGAAGAATAAAAGGGAAGGAATAAAAGGGAAGGAATAAAAGGGAAGGAATAAAAGGGAAGGAATAAAAGGGAAAAGGGGTGCTAATCACACCAATTGGATATTTGGAGCTAAATGTGAATTTTAGCCGATAAATTTGGTTTTGATAGAGCGGGTTATCGTCCAGGACTCGGATGTCCATTTGCCATTCCTCTAGATTTTCAGCTTTCACGATTGATATTCCAGGCGGAAGATGATCCTGCATCTGATACGTTCGCGTTAAAGAAAGCTTCCTCAATTCTAAATGTATTTCTTTTCTTTGTGCTTGATGGGTATACAGAGAGGAGTGGTTGGAAGGAAAAAAATGGTAAAAGCATTGCGCATTTTGACTCGCGAGACAATGATTGAGATATAGGATATAATGACATCGAAAAATTGGAAGGGGGAGGGTAGAAAATAGTAGCGAGATACCTTGATAAGCTCCTTTGGAGATTGTTAGTGGAGAGGCAAAAAGAAAAAAAAAAAAGAAGGGGAAGAGTTGTTGTACCTTGCTGAGGCGCTTACTTGCGAACATTTTGGATGCAATGCGCCTTTGAAGGATGGAGTTAATGGGACTTCCTCTTAAATCTGCAGCTCAAGGATGAGATCAAATTTTGTAGCCTTTTTGCAGCTAAAAGAGACAGATCTCCGCGTCGTGCGGATATATGACGTCTAACACCACTGCGGGGCAGTCAACGGACGGCGGTTAGAGGGGGGTGGGGGGAAGACTGAATAAGAACCAGGCGGCAGACGTATGAAATGAAGTTAATACCTAGATCTCAGAGGAAGCAAAGAGAAGGAATCTGGAGGCTAATAAACAGTTGCTTAGAGTTAAAGCAGTTGTTGAGAGGGTTGATCACCTGTTGCAGTCGCTGACTCTGGGCGCCCTGTCACCTGATTGGTTTGAGCTCATCACAGCCTGCCCAACACGTGATATTGTATACGCCTGAGGTGGTCATGATGACTACTAGGTACCAGCTAAAAAAGGGCTCTTCTTCTGCTGCTTCCTTGTTGCATTTAAAGTCATATAATTTGGTAGCTGGGAATAGATACAGTGAAGTATATCATTGATGGACAAGCAACCCACGCGTGGTTATGACAACACTAGGGGAAACGAAGAAGAAAAAAGTACCATCAAGAGAGGAGCCATGGGCAACATATTGAGATAATAGCCGATGACCTTTCAAATGTATTTGGAAATGGTACAAACCAGCTGAGTTTGTGAAAGGGGAATCTTTGGGAACGATATACGCAAAACAATTCATCTGATGGTCCATGACTCCAAATATAACAGAAGCTCGGGGGATATAAATAGCATCAAAACCATATCAGCTGGCCAAGAGAAAATAAGATATAATGGCAATAGAAAAACCTAATGATTCGTTTTTTCGCGAGCTTCACGCTCAAGTCTCTCCCGCTCCTCGTTTTCCTTCATTTCACGCACTTTTGCGAGAACAACTTCTCGGAAAATTGCCCCACGCGCAATCTTGCTCAAACTTCGTTTCTTGCCTGTAACATTCTCACCTCCGGTAGATGATCCCGAGGCTGAGGATTCGGACCCTGGAAGTGATGGGAAAGGTACCGAGTCAGATGGCTTGCTGGATCCCCCATTAGAGGACGACATTTCGGTAGGACTAGGAATGTCTTCATCATCCTCCTGCATCTTGAGCGCCTCAATGCGGTTTGCGAGCTTGATGATTTCGATACCCCGCTTGAGGCGCGAACGAGCAATATAAGCACGAATTTCGGGTAGCAAGTCGCGGTCGCTTGCAGATTCGCCCTTCAACCAGGGGTGCTTCAAAGCGTCCGCGGAAGTTGGCCGATCGCCCGGGTCAACCTGTAGAAGTTTAAGGATGAAATCCTTGGCATCTTTGGAAACATCACGCCAATAGCGCTCATGGAAGATAATGCGACCAGAGCGGCATTCTTCAATCAGATCAGTTAGATTTTCCGACCGGAATGGCGAATAGCCGCAGAGTAGGGTATAAGTGATAACACCGAGGGACCACATGTCAACCGCCTTGCCATGGCCCTGCTTGAGCATGACTTCGGGCGCAGCGTAACCAAACGACCCAGCCATGCTGGTCAGAACCTCGCTTGGATTATCCAACATCTTTGCGATTCCAAAATCTGCAAGGACCAGTTGGGAGTCTACATCAGGGGTAAGGTAGAGCAAATTCTCAGGTTTTAGGTCTGTCAAGTCTATATTAGTATAAACTGAATTTCCAAGACAATTTGGGGGTCATGGAGAAAGAAGCGGACCTCGATGGACGATGTGTCGTTCATGTAAGTAGTTGACAGCGTCAAGGACCTGACGGATAGTCTGTGATGCATCCTTCTCCGTAAATTTTCCGTACTCGCAAATTCGGTCAAAAAGCTCACCACCAGTGGCTAGCTGCGTGACAATATAGAATTTATCCTATTTCTTGTGATTAGAATAATATTTATTTGAAAAAGATGGAAGTTGGGGGTGGGAATAGATGTGGCCAAAACACATACCTTTGATTCAAACCAGTCCACGAAATGGACAATGTGTGGGTGATTGATCCTTTGCAACATTTCCAACTCATCATAAACCATGTGCTCACTGCCTTTGACATTTCTCTTTAAAATGATCTTGACTGCTACCTTTCCTGAGGCGCAGTCTGCCTCACGGACAATACCATATGTACCTGCCCCAAGCGTTCTTCCAAAGCGGTACAATTGTCTGTAATAAATTGGTTCGGTTATTATTTCTATGGCCGCGAGAATATATCACATATTGAAGGAAATGGCATATCGTACTTTTTCTCGTAGGTCGGGGGCTGCCCCGAAAACTTACTGAGTATGTTGGAGACTAGAAAGATTGAAAGTGTTGGTTAGCTTGATAGGGGGAAGGAATGGTTAACAACAAAGGAAAGCCGGATAATCAGCTTGCAGGGAAAAACTGATTAAAAAAAAAAAAAAAAAATAAGCAGAGGGGCTGTGGGAAATCGCCTCGGATTCTCCCTCAAACAATCATGAAAGGGGAGCAGAATATCACGACAAGGCTGGGTGCGGCTGAGTACCTAGCAAGCTCCAAGATCCAGACTCATGCGTAGTCTTTAAAACCAAACTGGCTATCCAGGAAAGCCAGTTCAATTGCACAGGCATTGGGCTAACCGAAGGAAAGGGCGGGAGAGATTAAATAAATAAAGCTATACTCACAACTCATTGTGATGGTGGCTTTGTTGTGCGGGCGCGCTGTATTGGTAAGTTCAGAATTGAATCGAGTTTGTTTATGGCGGGGTTCAGCTGGTGGGCTGAAAGGGCTAAGGAGAAGCCCCGCACGTGAAGGGGAGAGTGTTGGAGGAGGGTGAGGGTTGATAGAGAACAAAGGGTCGACAGGAGAGGACTGGAAATAAAACTATAAAACACACAGAGAGAAAACGAAGTTAGTCCACAGTCGATGAGGTAAATTGTTTGGACAAGCGCCCAGCTGTTGGAGGAGAAGGGAAGTGGTAATTTCCGTGACAAGCGATAAGGGGAACGGTATGCACAGGTGCTTGGTATGTACATACAATATACACGTGGGAGAGGGGAGCGAGCGTATTTCCTACCTAGAAATGCAAAACAAGGGTCAAGTTGAGGAACAAATGACAAAATAATAATTGAGCACTCCCTCAGGAGGGCGAAACATTAATTAAGTACCTAGTGGACGAGCAAAGGAGAATGAGTGTTTTGAGCTGAAGGAGACCGAGTGGGTTAGATAGAGTTTAGTCCGTGGATTTCGCAGCACAGCCACTGAATGGACCAATCGAGACAGCCCTTTAAGAGGGTTGGCGGGGCTGATCGAGTGGGCCAGAAGGAGTCCACGACACCTTGTTCTCTCTTGTTATTATTTGCCTTCAGCTCTTAGAAGGCTTTTTGTTGACTTTTGGCAGGGCGGACAGAAGTCTAATTAGATAGCGTCTTCAATCGGGGATAGACGGGGTGCCTTGGCTTAATTTACTTTACGTCCGTTTCAGCCCTGTTTGTCGGTAGGCAGGTACATATACAGACGTACATACCTACCTATATCTACCTGCTTGGTCATGTACGTACTGTACATACATGACTTTTTAGTGGGTTGCTTATGTATTATGTGTGCTGTCCGGCGCCTGCAAAAACAATAGTATACTGCATACACAAAGTACATTAGGCAGTAATTTAGTACGGTCGCATGTATTCTTATCCAAGGTGTGTGAACTGGGAGCTAAGTTCTAAAATTGAAGAAATTGAAATAAATCTCGATCCTTGTGGTACAACATGACTTTGTTTTGGTGTACCCACCCTTGGGACATGAAAATGGGTGTGAACCAACCAAATGTTTGCCATAACCCATTTATTTTAGGAATGTCTTATAATAATCCACCTTTTGGTGGACTAAATTAGAATCTAGAACATACCTATTCCCTACTTACCTAGGTATCTAGTACCTGATTAACTAGTAAGTACCTACCCTATCTAGAGTCATGCTCGGATATTAAGAGCCTCACAAGAAGCGGCTCTACCATAGGAAACCGACTCTGGTCTATTGCCCAATCTGAACCAAGACCTGCACCCAGCCTTGATGAAAAATACACACACACACACACACACACACACACACACAAACAAATTTTATTGACGTAAATGACTATTCCAATGATAACTCTAATGTTTACAGATTTTAGACCTTCACTCTTCTCCTTTCTTATTGTTTTACCTGGAACCCCAGAGAACAGACTCCCCTAGAGCAGCAATAGTGGTATCAAAAGGCCCAGGTTTCCTTATGGCGTTTCACTATTTTCATATTCGCCAAATGCTTCAGATGGTGCTCTGTTTATCCCCTACTGCGAATTTTCCACAATAAGAACGCAAGTTGGATACTCCGAAACAGATGATGACTTCGAAACGATGCCTTGCTCCTCCCAGAGAGGTCAGCTCACAGCAAGCAATTAAGTCCACTCTGCAAATATAAAAATTCTGGACAAAAATCGGCCATTTTTGGCTGCAGGCATGACTTTATCCTTGAGGGTCTACACACTGACAAGTGGGTTTCCGGAAATGTCTCTTTCTCGAAACATTTAAAGCTAGTGCTGTAACCTAGATGTTACCAAAAATGTTACAGGCCTACAGCACGTCAATATTGTGTCCACTCTGCAAAAATGGAAATTCCGGGCGAAATCTAGTCAATTCTTTCTTGACAACAGCAGCATTCCTCTTAAGATTGATGCCTGCAATGACAACTTATTATTGAACTGCCCCCTGTTGTTGTCAACTGATGAAATTGTAATTGTGATTCTGATAAAAACTAAATCATTACCACCTCATGAACAGAATATCCAATCAATTTCTGCTGATTTAATGTTACGATCTGGTCTACCAAAAGGGAGTCCCCAAAAGGTCCATATGTGAGAGACAAAGGCGCCGAAGCATACAATGACTGCGACCGGGGTTACGCTGCTAGGAGAGAGTAGGAATACAAAACCGGAAAGAGAATGAGGCGTCTAGAAAACCAAGTACTGAGAGTAGAGAAGTCAAAACGAGTCGAGCAGGTGGTCGTTCAACATATAGGAGGTAGAGGCTAGGGAAATGATGATCTAACAACAGTATGGTAGTGTGATCTTCAAGTCATCCACACCCTATCCTCCTGCTACGAATTCGGCCATGATACCGGCTTCCTATCGAAACATTCGGCCTACCCTCCCTTTAAATACCTCTTCGGGAAACCAAGGGTGCGTTGATTGTGGCGTTTGTCAGCCATGGATACAGTTATAACGTCCTCTTTCGTCAAACATTTTATTCGATCTGAAATTATGCCTCCCCAACAACTGTGCAGGCGGATCATGAACTACTCATTTCTAGATTTGAATATCAAACCTGTAATACTTAGGGGTTGTGGCGGTAAAATCAAGGAATCCTTGAGCATAAATAGTTCTCATCTACTTACCTATACCAAGAAAATCAAAGTAAATATTTCCATTTTAGACTGTGAAGATGATGGTGGTGGTGGATGTAATAGATGGATGTAGTATATAGTAGGTCCGACATATATATTTATGGAGAATAGAATACACTTATCATGTTAATTTTTTTCGCCTATGCATTTCTCCTGTGACCTGCTAATGTTTGCATACACCCAAATTAGTAAAACTAGATGATGATGGTACCCAAGGGAAAAGTAATACTTTCTCATCTTGCTTATATTCCCTTTTTTCATATAGGTACCCTATTTCACAGTTACTAAAGTTATTGCTTAACATCAGCTGGTTGCAAAAAATAACACTCTAGTCAATCCAACCTCATAAAAAGTTATCTCACCTTAGACAGCAAATCATAAAAACCCTATCTATCTGCTTACCTAGAAGTGTTTCGCCATATTATTCATTAAAAGATTATTATAATTGAATATATCTACGCACCTAGCTCATGATAACTACCTACCTAGTTATTGATACCTAGGTAGAAAACAATCTTTTCTGCTTATCTTATCACTGTTCAGTCCCACGAGAAGGCGTTATTGTCATATTACTAATGGGTTATAACATCAATGCATTAAAAATATGAAAAACAATAAGAAAGAAATGAAATTCAATTAAATATGAGGAGTAAAGATCATAGAAACATGGGTGTTCCTGAATCCAACTCCAAAAGGTTATAGGTAGTGTTAGATTGAATGACTAATATACCTGATAGTGACAATTAGGTTCAGTATTTCCCTCTAATAGACCAGGTTAATTATCGCTTGATTGTTTGTTTGACTGGTTTTCGAATTTCTCCAGCTCTTGATAATTTAGGTATGGCTGTTTCTAGAACGTAGTCGACAAGTGCCACGCTAGGAAGATGCTCCAGACTAAACCTTCATTTAGTCTTGATCCTGCGAAACTGGTCAATTTAGCCAGGGTCCTGTTAAAATGAGTGCCAATTTGGACCAGAACTCAATTAAACCGAGGTCATCCTAATCCCTCAAGAAAGCTCACTAAATTTAGCGCCCGTTAGTGAACAGCTGTGCTCATCTCTACAACGTAGATATCATTCTAGGCCCTACCTAGGCTCCTATATAGTAAGTCGACAGATTCCTTTCGTTATCAGTTTGTGAGAAGATCCTCACAACTGAAAAAATGTCTGCCGTAACAGTCACTCAAACAATTAGGCTGCATCGCACGACCAAGAAACTCGATCGAACTCGCTGGCGACTTCGAAATGACGATGGTCGACACACGTGGCACTACCTAGAGGATGATGATGCAGTGCAAAAATGGCCCCAGACTCTTGCTGATAAATATTATCTGGGATTGCCTCTGGTACGTTAGCAATGCTTTTTAATACATTGCAAAGTCTAGGACAGGACAAGCCCTGATGTTCATGACATTGCAATAGAACCAACCCGATCTTCCTCCACCACAGTCCCCACTCGATGCTGTTAAGAATGGTCTTACTTTTTTTGAGAAGCTGCAGCTTGACCCAGGAAACTGGGGCTGTGAGTATGGAGGACCCATGTTCTTGCTCCCTGGTATTGTAATTGCGTGGGTCATTACGAACACGTCCATCCCGGATGCGTACGCGACAGAGATCAAGAACTATCTCTTCGCTCGAGAGCATCCTACCCAAGGTGGATGGGGCCTACACATTGAAGGTGACAGCACCGTCTTTGGCACGTCTCTCAATTACACTGTCTTGAGACTAATTGGGGTTGATGCTGATCATCCTGTGATGGTAAGAGCCCGCGGGCTACTATATCGGAATGGGGGCACATTAAACGCGCCACACTGGGCAAAATTTTGGCTTGCCTTGCTAGGCGTTTGTCACTGGGACATTGTAAACCCTGTCCCACCAGAGACTTGGTTGTTGCCCGATTGGGTACCTCTCGCACCGTGGAGATGGTGGGTGCATATGCGACAGGTATTTTTACCTATGTCGTGGCTCTGGTCGAAGAAATGGACTGCTCCCGAAACACCGCTAGTGAGGGAGTTACGAAAAGAGCTGTTCGTTCAGCCGTGGGAAGAGATCAACTGGGCGACACATCGCAATACTATTGCGGCTGTTGATAACTACCATCCCAAATCGTGGGTCCTTAACTCTGTCAACTGGGTGCTATCAGACATTTGGTGTGCGTACTTGCGGCCACGGAGCTTGGTGAATAGAGCAGAGGACTGGGTGAGTCAGCTAATAGACATGGAGGATGCCAATTCAGACTACTCCGATCTTGCGTCAGTCAATGGACCGATGAATATGATTGTCTGCTACGTTCGTGATGGACCAGATGCGTACTCTGTCCGGCGACATCGGGAACGTTTGGAGGATTTCCTCTGGGTTAATAGTGAGGGCATGTTGGCAAACGGGACAAACGGTGTGATGTGTTGGGATACTGCGTGGACTATCCAGGCTGTACATGCAGCTGGCCTAGCTGAGGATCCCCGATGGCGACCTATGCTGACCAAGGCTCTGGAATTCCTGGACCGTCAGCAGATCCGAGAAAACTGCGAGAAATCTGACGTCTGTTACCGCCATCAGCGCAAGGGGGCATGGACATTTAGTAATAAAGATCAAGGATATGCGGTCAGTGACTGTGTCTCAGAGGCCTTGAAATCGGTTATCCTCCTCCAGAAGACTCCCGGATACCCTCAGCTGCTTGACAGTATGAGAATCTTCGATGCGGTCGATACCCTTTTAACGTATCAAAATTCCTCAGGCGGTTGTTCCTCTTATGAGCCCACTCGCGGAGGAGAGTATTTGGAGATGTTCAACGCGGCAGAAGTTTTTGGGCGTATCATGATTGAGTATGACTATCCCGAGTGTACAACCGCCGTTGTGACAGCCATTAGTTTATTCCGGAAGCATTGGCCAGATTATCGGTCCCAAGAGATTCAGATCTTCACCGAGCGTGCCCTGAGGTATATCAAGAAGGCTCAGCTCCCTGATGGCAGTTGGTATGGTAGCTGGGGCGTGTGCTTTA
Source organism: Aspergillus haitiensis (assembly GCA_027569155.1). Classification (NCBI taxonomy): domain Eukaryota; kingdom Fungi; phylum Ascomycota; class Eurotiomycetes; order Eurotiales; family Aspergillaceae; genus Aspergillus; species Aspergillus haitiensis. The sequence goes on from JAPDEO010000048.1 coordinate 269,937, forward strand.
CGTATGGCACAATGTTTGCGCTGGAGAGTCTTGCTTCAGTTGGGGAAACCTATCAGAATAGCGAGGCCGTTCGGAGGGCATGTGAATTTTTAATCTCTAAGCAACGAGAAGATGGTGGATGGTCGGAAAGCTTTGAGGTTAGTTGAGCCACGCATTTCGTTTCTGGTTTCTAAGCTCGAGCCCCTCCTAACAACAAAACAGAGCTGCGAGAAAGTCAAATATATCGAGCATCCAACTGGTTCACAAGTTGTTCAGACTTCATTTGCACTGATTGGCCTTATGGTGGCAGACTACCCTCATGTTGAACCAATTAAGAAGGGCGTAACCTTGATAATGAGTCGCCAACAGCCCAACGGAGAGTGGCTTCAGGAGGCAATTGAAGGGATTTTCAATAAGAGTTGCGCAATCTCTTATCCTAATTATAAATTCATATTCACGACTCTTGCGCTGGGGAGGTTTGCGCAAAAGTATTCGAAGGCTGAATGAATAGTCGCGAAGTGTTTACGACGACACTACATTTCGTAGTATCAATATTTACCGCCAATGAAAGAGTCCTGGTTCTATTAAATACAATCCTGTTTAATACTTTCTTTCCTAGTGTCGTGATTTGATTCAAAGAAGAAAATGTTTTATGTCGATGTAGAGCTCGAGCGTTAGGGTTACAAATAATGATTTTCCTACCACTACAAACAACCTAATTTCATTGAACAAGGAGAGACGCCTGACACGTTCGATCTTGGGTCGCTGATAGTGATGCTTCATATTTTAAATTGGAATTCCATTCACCTTTGTGACTCACGTCTCTTTTTTTTTCCCTGAGGATTCCACATCCAAGATTTAGGTAGGGAGGGGGAGCGTCCTCACCAAGGATTCGTGAGACTTCTGGCTTGAAGCTGAGGAGAGGGGACAGCTTGACCCCCTTCAGAAATCGATGAGTCGCGAATCCTGACACAGTTCGACTTAGTGACGTAAGGCTTGGCTCTAAATTTGTTAGTCCATCGAAGCTTCTAAACTGCCTTTAGTGTGGGGAAATACGCTAGATACGAGTCGGGCTGTCCAATAAGACCTCCATCGGGCTAAAATAGCCTACCTAGGTATGTCTTAATCTCTCTATCCGATCCGTGAATATTAAACTATCCTTTATTCAGATGAGGGCAGTCAAGAAAGGACCACGAGGTTCCGATCTCATACCACTCCTAACTGCTGAGCTAGCCTATGAATGGCATGAAGTTCAGCTTGCTGACATGCTACCTAGAGATGCCTAAACTTGTACATGCATTCCGAAAATTGACTCGGACTTCCTTCAAAGATCCTCGTATGACAAATGAGAGTCTGATGCCAGGTACCTAGATTGTTGCTTCAGGTGGCTAATAGCCTTTCTGCAAATGGTGCCAATCCTCTACTGGGCTTGTACCGAGGGCCATCCCTAAATATATTACATCAGATGACGCCTTTGAGGATATATACCCCTCCTCTCTACTAACTTTGAGATGTAGATGCAATAGTTACCCCTGATATACAGCATGATAGTGTTTCGAATGTTCTCTTCTTTCATAAACCCCGTATTAAAGGCATCTCAAGGGCTAAAAGCAGATACGACACCTTTTTCCATCCAGAATAATACCCTTCATGTCCTAGTATGCTCTTGATATGAGATTACCATCCCACTTCTCACCGGTATGGGCATTCTGGATGACTTCCACACATGAATTCAGTCTCTGGTGCTTCCCCATTCGAGAGGCCCTCGCCAACGTGCGACTTTCTTTCCTTGTGGCAATTTTTCTTGCTATAGACCTCATTCTTATTCTGACATGGGTTATCTTTATCTATCCTTATTTTTTCAGTCCTCTCAGACACCTTCCCAGGCCAAAGGTATATATTGCTGCAATAAAATTGCTTCTAGAGCCCCTCGTTGACTGGACTTAGGGCGAACTACCTCTCATTGGCCAGGCTCTTCGCCCTTATAGACGGCCACTCGGATCAACCTTTCTGAAATGGATGGTTGAGGTACCAAATGATGGATTAATCACTTATCGAAGCTTCTTGAATCAGGATAGAGTGGTTGTTACAAGCCCAAAAGCCATCGCAGATGTTTTGATGCACAATCCATATCACTATACGAAACAACCACAGGAACGCTCGGTAATCCGTCGATTTTTAGGGGATGGGCTAACCATCGTTGAAGGAAACGACCATCGGTTTCAAAGGAAACGGATGACGCCGATTTACGCAGTGAGGAATATCAAGCAGCTATATCCGGTTTTCTGGAAAAAGGCTGTTAAATTAACTGAACGTCTGGGCACCCTGATTGCCGAGAATGGAGGTGGATGCGATGTACAGGAAATTAACCAGTGGGCAAATAAAAGCACGATGGATATTATCGGACTTGCTGCCCTAGGACAAGAATTTAGCTGTTTGGACGGAATTCAAAGTGAACTATTTGATACTTACCAAGAAATTTTCTCATGGGCGCCGGAGAAAGATATTTTTATGGCTTTGAATAGGTGCTTACCAGAACGACTGATCCAATCCCTACCATGGAGAGTGAACGAACGGATCGATGTAACAACCACGACGTTACGGAATATCTGCCGCACATTGATATCTGATAGGCTCAAGGACCCTAAAGCAATTTCTAGTGGAAAAGGGGACCTTATATCCCGAATGGTCGAATCCGGAGGATGGTCTGAGGAGCAGCTCGTTGAGCAGCTTCTCACCATAATCGCTGCAGGGTGAGCTTTCATTTTTTTTTCTTGTCCCACCTTCTCGACCCTTTCAAGACTTCTACACGGATTTCTTGCCTTGTTGTTAATTAGATGGGTAGTCATGAAACATCTGCATCCGCGTTTACCTGGGCATGCTACCTACTATGTCGCAACCAGGCCGCCCAAGCAAGGCTCTATGAAGAACTCCGTAGAGAAGTTCCCTTCCTTTTCAGTTCAGTCCCACATTCGACTCCTGACTCTCACACGCTCTCTACCCACCTTGATACTCTCCCTTACCTAAACGCTGTCTGCAACGAAGTCCTGCGCTTTATACCCCCGGTTCCGCTCATCCGCCGATACTCAATTGTCCCTACAACTATTCTCGACCATCCCATCCCAGCAGGAACACAAGTCCTTCTTTGTCCTTTCGCGATCAATCGCAGTCCCCTCCTCTGGGGCCCTAATGCAGGAGAATTCAAACCTGAGCGGTGGATCAATCCGGAAACTGGGAAAGCTAATAACGACGGCGGTATGGATAGCAATTACGCGAATCTTACATTCTCTCACGGGCCGAGAAGCTGTATTGGGCAGAACTTTGCGAGAGCTGAATTGAGGGCTCTAGTCGCCGCCTTTGTCCACGAGTTTCGATTTGAATTGTCAAGGCCACATGAGGACGTTGTGCCAGTAGGGATTGTATCAGTCAGACCGAAAGATGGACTATATTTGAGAATTGAAAAACGACCCGTTGAGGAAAAGGAATGTTTAGGGGGCCGACGCACATCTATGTGATTCAGATCTGAGATTAGACCGTGGAAATTGTGATCATTTCATTCTGCCGCCGACTCTACATGGTATATTTATCTTTGCTTGCGTATTTAATATTTCTCATTGACCAAATCCTTTCATTCGAATATATGCCTAACAAGGTTGTCTATAAAGCATGGTGTTCTAGTATCAACTGCATGAATTAGCTCTGAAATCCAATACTAGACGAGATAGTTGACTTGTTTTTGAAAGCTTTCAGGTACTTCAAGAGTAAATGAGCATTTTATTGGCTAAATTTTAATGTGGGGTACATCGATGGCGTCATCTTCACGTGATGATAATGATAGTGAGTCACATGGGAGGGGTCTCCGATATTAACGCCCCGATATTAATTTAATTTTTTTTCTCTCTCTGTCGCTGTAATCCAAAAGAAACACCGTCTAAAAACGCAGACATTTTTAGCAATTGTGATAATGAAAAGGGAAGACATCACCTATCTGGGGGCGGGCCCTGCTGCCCTCCCCACTGATGTTCTTGAGGTAGCCGCAGAAGCCCTCAAAAACTATCAAGATACCGGATTGTAAGTTGAGAATTTTCAAAAAAAAAAAAAAAAAAGAAGAGAAAACCAAATATCATACCTCTGACTCATGCCTTTACTAACAACCATACCTTTTGGCCATTAGAGGTGTCGCAGAACATAGCCATCGAAGCGAATTGGCTGCTAATATCCTCAATTCCATGAAGGCTGACCTGGCCAATTTCTTGGATATCCCTGATACATTCGAAATCTTGATTATGCAAGGCGGAGGCTCAGGCCAATTCGATGCTACAGTCTATAATATGATAGCGATTTGGGTTGAGAAGCAACGACAGAAAATCCTGAAGGAGCAAGGCGAACTTTCGGAGGATGATCTAGTGAAAGAACTGCGCAAGAAGGTGGATGCGGAGCTTCGATTGGATTATCTGGTCACTGGATCGTAAGCTCCTACCTCCGGGCCAATCTTGTATGCGGATGAATGAGCTACTAACGATGGTGTTTTATAGGTGGTCAAACAAGGCCAGCCAGGAAGCTATTCGACTTCTAGGCCCTGAGTATGTCAATGTTGCTAGCGACGCTCGAACAGCCAATGACGGAAAGTTTGGCAAGATTGCGGATGAGTCAACTTGGAAATTGAGCCCCAAGGCTGCTATGGTGTATCTCTGTGAGAATGAGGTCCGATAAATTTACCCCACTCTCTCCTCGTCTGTGGCAAGATAATTCGCTAACGGGCGATTGTAAAGACTGTTGATGGTGTCGAATATCCTAGCTTTCCCAAAGTTCTAGAATCGAAGGGTGCGGAGGATGACCCGATTGTTATTGGTGATTTCTCCTCCACAATCTTGTCTAGGAGGATTCCATTCGAGGTATGCTATTCTAACATATCACTTCACTCAACGTCGTACTAACTTTAGCTAGCATTTCTCAATTGTCTACTTTGGAGCGTATGTTTCATTGCTACAACTTCCAAATTCCGATGACAAGTCTAACTTTTAGCAGTCAAAAGAATCTCGGCTTAACTGGCATCACCGGAGTCATCATCAAGAAGAGCCTCCTACCCCCCGTGTCTCCTCCTTGCTCCCCCATTATTCTCCGCAAACTCGGTCTACCAATCGCACCTACTATCCTAGATTACTCCGTTGTTGCAAAGAACAACAGCCTTTACAATACCCTTAGCATCTTTGAGTGCGTCATATAAATTTCCAGGCCTAAGCTGCTTATATCATACTAACCTCCGCCTAGCGTGTACGTGGCTGGCCAAGTCATCAAGAAGCTTCTTAATACGTTCCCCAACAAGGTCGACGGACAGCAAGCTGTTGCGGAGAAGAAAGCAAACCAAATTTACGCAGCTCTCGATGCATATCCCGACGTGTACCGTGTTGTACCCTCTAAGAGTGCACGTTCACGAATGAATATCTGTTTCCGTGTGATTAAGGTACGTAGATCCGCTAGAAAATGCACTGCTACGAATTCAGGGCGAAGTGGAAATTAACAATAAACAGAACGGAAACATTGACGAGGCGGAGAAAGCGTTTTTGAAGGGCGGTGTCGAACGCGGAATAACTGGTATGAAAGGCCACAGAAGCGTTGGAGGTAAGCAATTCACCTAGTATTATGTAGAAGTTGTGTTTGCCACGCTAACATCAACTATAGGTATCCGAGCCTCAAATTACAACGCTATCCCCGAGTCAGGGATTGAAAAGCTGGTCGCATATCTCAATGATTTTGCGACTGCATGAATCAATAATACGAGAACGAGGATTGAGATTGGTTTTATAAAATAGCGACGCCCGAAAGGTCTCCTTTTTTTCAGTTGTCCTTAAAGGTATAAGGTGTTCAACGCGCTGGTGTTAAAAAATGGGTGGGGGAAACACTAAAAGCTTTTTGTTCAAGCATCAGGGATCAGTCTGTTTCTCTAATAAGCCTGGAGGCTCAACCCTCCAATTAATTTGTTTCCGTTTACGATGCATACTATCTTGTTCTTATTATCATAACTCTGAGGATTTATAAGCCATAGAATAGCTCTAGATAATATATAGGAATTTTGTGGGCGGCATTTTTTTTGCCCTTCGAGAGAACCCTTATTACTTACCAGGCCCTCGGTAGGTAGTGGATATGAAGGCTCTCGCCAACTCCATCCCATTTCGGAAAGCGGGGGAATTCGCGTGATGCCAAGCAAAGAGCCATAATCAAGATTAACCACAATCGATCGCTGGTACTAGGTAGAAATTGACCCATCTTTTGTCAAAGCCTAATTTGATAGACCCATTACTGTTATCACCAAACAAAAGATATCCACAACCCCCGTCAGTCCCTACCTAATTGAGCGACAAATATCTAGAAGGTTATTTCGAAATGGTCGTGATTGCTATTGCCGGGGGCACTGGAGGGGTAGGGAGAACTATCGTCGATACCTTGACACAAGAACCTGGATATGAAGTTATTGTATTGACTCGCAAGGTATATGATCTACCACAAACACCCCCCCAAACCTGGAGCTCCTATTAATGGACATCCCATCCATCCATTCATTCGTATTGCGAATTCAAACATCTGGGGCTGATCATGCTCACTCATCCCTGGTGAACTCGAAGCCTACCACCATTTCTCTTCTAGAAAAATCAAAGCAGGTGGAGGTCAATTACGCTGATGTGGCTGCCCTGGTCCAAGTGCTTGAGCAATATGCAGTACACACGATCATATCTGCGATTTCGCTCTTTTCTGATGACACCAGTCAAGCGCAGTTGAATCTGATTCGGGCCGCGGAGCAGTCGAGTTTTACTAAGAGATTCATGCCAAGTGAATATTCTTACATCCAAACTGCGGTGTTAGTTCCTTTCCCTCTTTTGCTTTTTCTCTTTTCTTAAACACCCCGTGAGGGCTTTCTCTCTTCATATAGTTACGTTACTAACCGATGAACTAACCATGCCTATCAGTCATCTAGATATTGACCCCGGAATTCAATACTTCGTCGACGCAGCTAACTTGTTGCGGAAAGGCCATCTGATGTTTACTCGTGTGATCCCTGGATTTTTCATGGACTATTGGGGAATGCCTAATGTCCGGACCAATCTTTCACCCATGACTTTTGGAATCGACATGGCTAGCTGTCAGGCCGCCATTCCAGGCGATGGGAACGATAAGATTAGTATGACATACACGTACGACATGGCGAAATTTATTGTGAAGTTGTTGGAGTTGGATGATTGGCCTGAGTTTAGTATAGTGGTGGGCGATGTTGTTACCTATAATCAACTACTAGAGCTTGCAGAAAAAGTTCGAGGTAAGGAAAGGATAGGTACCAATGAATTACGCAAACGCTGACACATCCCAGGCACGAAATTCCAGGTTGTCTATGACAGCGCCGAAAAGATCAAAGAAGGACAAGTCACTGTTCCCCCGATGCCTCCTGGGGTGGAGTATTCGAATCAAGAACTCCAAGAGATGACGGTGTTGGTTAGTCGACTCACGATTGCCAAAGTCTTTGATTTTCCTGTTGAACAACGGTTGAACTCGAGGTTCCCTGAGCTAAAATTGCTCACAGTCGAGGAGCTTTTGGATAATGCGTGGAAAGAGACGCAATAGATTTTCTATTTTTTATTTCCAGCACCACAGAAATTGTGTGCAGCCATCTTGGCTCGGAGAATTATGTATGCCTAATGAATTAATAGTCCATGATGTCATGATCCCTACCAGAACCGGTTTGACCCAAACCAATAAAAATGGTATTTGCGGATTATGACATCCGCGACAGGACTAATCTTCCAAAAGAAGGAAAAAAAAGAAATAAATTTTATGAGAAAAAAATAAACCGAAAAAATAGAAAAAAAGAAACGAGTAAAGGAAAAGAAAAAATAATCAAATAAAAGTATTGCTGAGAGCGGTCACAAACTCGCTGACGAGTTGTATAGGTCATATTATTTATTATATTATTATTGTACGTTCGATGGTGCAGGCAGGCAGGGGATACGACCCCATCCCTGGTTCCCCCTTCCCCTAAAAATTAGACGTGCATGACTCTGGGCAAACGTAAAGTGAGATAAGAACTCGGGTTGGTCAATGATACCTATTCCTTACATATCTGGCTGAGGCTGAGGCTTGAGTGTAGCTACACGCGTCAAAACCAACCTCCTGCCTAAGATTCTCAGGTCGGTCTTCCTCGTGTTCTTGGACGAGTCTTTTATTGGCTAAAAGTTTGGTTTTATTTTCTGTTAGCGCGGGACTATTGAGAAATAATCGGACGATCGGATATATGTCAAACCCGACTTGGTCGAGGTCGCAGTGGAGAAGTGAGGCCTAGTGCTGTCTGATTTCTCCAGACACTAAATTAGTTTGGGGGAGATCTGGCTTGGAAAATCTCCATCTGGAGAACCATGATTGTCCCAGTGAACGATACCCCTTTCTTGAGTGAGAACAAACCAAAAAAAAAAAAAAGAAAGAAAAAAGAAAGAAATATCAAGAGACTGATATCTACATAACAGTCTTATGAAATTATAATGTCTTCTAGCTTTTTTACTTTATGCGTAGGTTTTGGTTACCCTGGTTTACTCCACGAAGGAAGGGAGGGGCAGAATGGAAATCAACCGTGGAAAGGGGTCGGACCTCTCGAGCTTGGTGACTACACAAGAACCAAGAACTAAGAACCTGACGTAAGACCATCATGCCATCTCATTTGGTCGGGGACCGCCCTGATGAGCTGGCGATGGAGGTCTAAACGAGAGCTTCTAGGTGTCGTGTGTGTGTTTGTGGGGGTGTGTTGGCATTCCAGAATTTAATTTCAAAAAAAAAAAAAACTCAACCTTTCCCCCACACATGTCAACTACTTTTTAATGTTCATTCCCTTTTAACTCTCTTTTTTTGCCCTTGTTATTTTTCCCATGTAAATCCACTCTTTTCTGTCATCCCTTTCTGAAAGAAAGAGGCTTCAGTTTCCGACCTCACTTCTTGCATTCCCGTTCAGCCGACTGAATCCAAACTACATTCCAAAAGAAATGGTCTCGTGTCATCCCACCTGACAACCTAAACATATGGCCTCTAGTCATCCCTCAGCCAAGAGCAACAGGCAGTAGTGGTAGGTGTCATTCGCAGTCACGGGTCGCGTAAGGGCAAATGTGTTGTTTGAAACTGATACTAAGTCATATATATCTTCTCCCACAGTTACCCCTAACCGATTACCTGGTTTTCTTTCAAGCTACTGCTACTGCGGAACCTCAAAGTACGAAGTAAAAGACGGGCAAGGGGGCAAAAAAAGGCACGACAGAAGAAAGTAAAGGAACCCACAATGCATACACATACTATGACAGACACGCTTGCAAACAACTCGGTCCTCGCACATAATAGCACCCCAAACTTCACTCTAGTTCGCAAAAGCAGTGTTGCAGAACAGTGCATTCTCTTGCGATTTTCAAAATGGTTGTGGTCGGGTGTCATTTTCGGGCGTTCGGGTCCTTCCGATGGTCTGTTAGGCCCATCTCAGCAGCTTTCGGGAGATGCACACTGCGCTAGCACTTGGCCGCCCAGAGAAGCGAACGGCGCCACGGAACCCACCAAGCAAATCACAGCAATTAGTCCGACCATAGAGAATGGAGAAATCCCATCTGGTCCCTCGGGTCAGCTCCAGGATGATGATGCCGTCCTCCAAGCGTTGCCTTGTCGAGCATGCAAGGCATGGGGTGTTGCTTGTGATCTTCAGAAACCTCAATGCTCGCATTGTATGGATCAACAACTCTTGTGCTTCTATGTCGCACCCCTGCGCTTGACAATGAAGCGGTCGAAAAAGGTCCCACGAAGTTGATTCAGAGAAAAAAGAAAAAAAAAAAAAAAAATTAAATTTAAAGATAATAAAATTGTGGTTACCATAAATAACTCGCAAAGGGCACCGGCGAAAGCCAAAAAAGAACTTCTTAAGTGTCTTCCTTTTATCTATGGAACCATAATTAAGAGGAACCAGTCTAGCGTCGATAAAAAAGAGAAATTTACTTAGACCCTCCAGAGTACGTCTGCAGATATGCACATACTTATAATTGTCGAGTAAATTCGGGATGGGCGCTCTTGCGACAATGTGAATCCATGCGCGTTCCATGATGGACTCACAAAACTACTACACAGAGCTTGAGCCCAGGCTACACACTATCCTAGACTCCGACTATACCTAGTCATCTACCACTTCTCTGTGCGACTGCACACTAGCCATCCGATTAAAGGGATGAACAAGATCAATTGGTGTTTAACTTTGCACGTCTATATTCTTTCCAGTTGTATTGATAGACCTATATTAAATCAACGAGAAGATCTGTCAAAATTAGATTACTATATTTGAGATTTGCTGGCCTTTTTGTGTTTGCATGCTTTCTGACCTGATTGTATGAAAAACGCGTTCACTTACAAGCTCAGTCATTGGGAGTTCCCGTGGAATGATTGTGCAGATATCTCTATGGCCTGGTTGTGCTATGTATGCTATAGGGATACCCATAGTTGCCTCGCAAATACTGAGATCCCACCATCCCCTGTGAGGGTATCTCGCAATCGTTAATTTTTCTAAAAAAGGAAAAGAAAAGAAAGAAAGATGATGAATATATAAAACAATCTTTATCAGCTTGAAATCCAAGTTCAGACTTGAACTGTTTGCAACCCTGGTCTGAAATCAAAACCCCAGTCAAGATGTCTACAACAATGTTTGAACACGCCAAGTGTTGAACACAGTTGAGAGCTCCTTCATGAATAAAAGACATTTAAGATAATGAAATCCGGGGGGAAATCTTCATCAAATAACACAACATCAGTATATATTGTTAATATCGGAGCACTGTGAGCCGAGCCCCCTTATATTACCACCTGGATGCTCCTTTGGCTCTGCGACAATTTTCGTGGAGCTAGAAGTCAAAAAAGGCGATAAATTAATTGCATGTTCAATCAAAAAAAAATTAAATCAAGTCATAATCTTGGTGCGTATGTCCATGTACAGGCCTGTATATTTTGAGAGAGTACTACGAGTAGTGAGCACGAAATTTCTTCATCCTTTCCTCAATCATTATAATAATAATAATAATAATTAGTTACTGGCCTACAAATCAATCGACTAACCTCTCTCCTCTAGAATAATTTAATTCATCAATTTTTTCTTTTTTTTTTTTTTTTTTTTTTTTTTTTTTTTTTTTTTAAAAAATTAAAAAAAAAAAAACAAAAATTAAAAAAAAAAAAAAAAAAAAAACACAAAAACAAAAAAAAAAAAAATAACACAGACTCCAGAATGAAATCCAGTGGGAGGGCAAAACAAAAAACCCACACCCGGCCGCCCACCCACAAACAACAAAACCCACACAAACAACCACCCCCACACCCCCCACCAAA